>JAFNEN010001668.1:0-21974 GCA_019343175.1 Oedothorax gibbosus | reverse complement strand
CTGAAGGGGGCTTTCCATATGGGGCTTTTTAAATGTGGGCCATCTACGAAAAAAGGGATAATTTGTTTTAAATCATTTCCCCCCCGGAAGCTTTATTTTCGAAGCCCTACAACGCCAAAAGAATCCTATGGCCCAGAAAAGAAAGGCCGACTGAAAAGCGCTCTTTTCGAACTTTTTTCCCATCGCAAAAGTGGGCCGTTACGTTTGGGGAAAAAAAAGGGAAAAAAAAAAAAATGGGAGTGGGAAAAAGCAAAAAACGTCCGTGCCCGAGGTACAGATCCGTTACGTTACGATTAACGTGTTTTGGGAAAAACCATCGCCATTTTTTTTTTTTTTAACCACATTTTTGAAGGGTAAAAAGGGGTTTTTTTTTTAAGGGGGTATTTTTTTTTTAAAAAAAAAAAAAAAAGGAATTTGGGGATAAGGAGAAAAATTGGGGGGAAAATTACTTTAGGGGGAGATTTGACTTGGTAAACTTTTGTTTGGGCAAGGGGCGTAGCTTTAACTTTACTCAATGGCGGTTGTTTAGAAACTGAAAATTTTTTGCATTCTTTTTCAGGCACAACTTTTTATAATTGTGCATGCTCTTGGGGAAAAAAGCGGTAAAAAATCTAAAGGAGATTTTACACAACATTTTGGGGGGAAAGGTTTCCCCACTAATTGGTTTTTAATACGGAAACCCCAAAATCTGTGTAAAATTACACAAAAAAACCCTTTTGGGAACTTTTGGTACCTTTTCCCATTTAACTAAATAATGTCGAACACACATGACATAATAACAAAGTTTTTTTTTTTTAAAAAATTTTACAATACTTGAATTAATTTTAAAACTTGTCTCAATTTGATTTTTTGGGTTTAAACGCTTCCCCAAAGCCATCTAAATGGGGAGAAAAACCCACAAATTTACACGCCCTGACATTATTTGTTTAAGATGGGAGTCCCCACCCCCTTTACCACAATGCCAAGACGGAAAAAAACTTTTTAAACCCCAAAGTAAGATGGGGACTGGGCTTTAATGACTAATAGGGATTTAGCTTTCGAGTAGGCCCTTTTTTTCTAACTTTTTTAAAGGAAAAAGCCCAAAATTGTTTTTAAAACCCTACGTACGTTTTTCAAGCTAAAAGAATCGGGAAAAAAAAAAAACACCCTTTGGGAGAAATAATACGATAATGAAAAAACGGGGACAGTTTTTTAGATGTGGGGTATTCTTTGAAAATGTTAAATTTATTTTAATAGGATTTGTTACTTGAATATAAAATTACTTTAAAAATTTTTTTTTTAATTAAAATTTTAAGAGATCAGGGGGAAAAACCCCTTCATCGGGGCCCGGGAAACTGGCTGGGGAAACAGGGCTGCTTTGGCCCAAGATAGCCAGTCGCACCTATACTGGTGTAAAGAAACCAGTTTTGTCTTGGTTCTTATCACGCAAGCGGTGTACGGGGTTACTATCATTATGGTCGAGATTCACGCCAGACAATGGTCTGACGCTTGAACCGCGGAAGAAAAACTGAGAGAGAAACCAGTTTCCGATCGCCATTACTCGCCAAACAGACCTCAAAGAAAATTTTTCTGTCAAAATAAAGGGTTTTTTCCCCTATAATCTTCATTTTTTTAACATTATATATATAGTAGGAGGAATAATAACAAGCTGTACGTGGATTCAAAAGTAGGGAACCGAGTGAAGGGGAAAAGGTGTAGGGGAGTGGGGGAGGCAGCCATCTTTGTCTCCTTTGCTAAATATAGTTTTCGATTGGGAGTTTACGATTTTTCTTTTAAATAAAAATTTGATCACATTACGGAAAATGAATACACATATGATATTTCTAATAGGCTCGTATATATTATGCATTATTTAAAAGACAATAAAAAATAAACCTTAAAACTAGGCGATATTATAATTGTTCCTCTGGAAATCTTAAAATTATTAATTTTTTTTTAATTTGGTTTTTTTTAAAAATCTTTTATCAAATTTTAAAAAATTTCTGGTCAGCATTAAGCGTTTAAATATTTTAATAGAACAGCTTTTTTTAACGAACATATACAGAACTTTTATTAAGTTGCATATGAAATGCGAAATGTAGTATCTGATTATTATATTTAATTTGATTTATATAACTGCATATAAATTCCTTTTTATTAAAAATTTTAATTAATGATAAACAATATATACTTAAAACTGATGGGATTACTATTACTTGTTAATTTTAATGTAACTAATATATTAAGTATTTTTTTTTACTATTTCGCAATTAATTACTTTGATACTAATGCTACTAAATCAATAATACTTGTCGCTATTTTTATGAATAAAATAGAAAATCAACTAATATTTTTTTCATTAAAAATACATATAATAGAATGTTTACAATTAAAGTTACATAAATAAATTTAATTATCAGCTTTTTATATATTTGTCACTGTTTTTATGAATAAAAATAAAATAGAAAATCCACTAATGAAGATTTTTTCTTTTTTAAAAAAAAAAAAACTTCATTTCTTCCTACTCAATTCTGTACGCTTAGTGGGAGATTTTCTCTTTTTTGGAGCCTGAAAAATAGATCTATATTTTTCTAATGTGTGCTTAAACATCTATCATGATATAATGCATAGTATAGTATGCAACCTACATTGAACTTTTATTATAAATTTTAATTTTACTATGTTAATAAAACCAAATTAGAAATGAACAACATTCTTTTGATGATTCCTTTGTTTGTATTAAGAAAGCGGCAGAGAGAGTTCTATTTTTTTTTTTTGCATAAATAATCTGGTAATTTTTTTGAAAAATATAAAGAACTATATTATGACAAGTTTCGCTTCTAATTTTAGAGCAAGGAGTTTTACTAAATTTTTATTCTTCGAACTATGAATTAATTTTGCAAACAAAACTGGAAACCTTGTAGGAAAAAATATAAATTAAATTGATGTTATGACAAGTTTTGCTTCCATTTTTAGAGCAAGCAACGTTACATAATTATTCTTCGAAACTGCAAATAAATTTATCAAACGATAAAGAATATTAATTTTATTTGCGAAAGACAGTTAAAGAAAATAGCCAATTTTGGCGACTAAAACTTTAAGTTGTAACTAAATGCTGTTTTTTCTTCTTTCTAAGGTGTATAAATCTTGTGTGGAAGCGGTTCCAAGTGACAGTTACTGTTGCAAATATACTTGTTTTTAATACACTTCTAGACTGGTATAGTATTTTCCGTACATTGTAAAAGTATTGGGCAAACTAATTTCAATTCAAACACATAAATAACAATTTTCGAATTAATCACTAACAACTATTTAAAAAACTAAGTGTTAACAATTCATTCAAATAGTTGAAGAGTGACATATCTAGTTCTATTGGTCTATCTGACGATTATACATTTTATGATTTAAACAACTCATATTTACAAAAACAGTTTTTTTTTTAATTTTAAGTAATGTGAGAATAATAAAATACTTAAATAAATTCGCTTGCCTCAAAATAAGACAAGCCGGTTATATATATATATATATTTATATATTAAATATATATATTATATATCTATATAATATATATATCTATATATATATATATATATATATATATATATATATAGATATATATATATATATATATTATATATATATATATATATATATTTATATTATATGATATATATATATATATATATAATTTATATATATATATATATATACTTATATATATAATATTATCTACTATCTATATCTATATCTATATCTATATCTATATCTATATCTATATCATAATCTATATCTATATATATATAATATATATATATATTATAATATATATATATATATATATATATATAATATATATATATATATATATATATATATAATATATATATATATATATTCTATATATATATATTATATATATATATAATATTATATATATATAACATATATATATATCCCTTGTTCCGAAACAAAACAAATAACTACAAATAAATTACACAAAAATTTGTGTTGAAGGGAAAATCTACTCGTAAAATTTTTATAACTTTGGAAAATAAATATTGTTAATTTAAAAATTAAAATACAATTTCAGGTAAGAGGAAAATCGTACTTTTCCTATTCTGGCCCATACACAGAACTTTAAAACGCCAATGAACTAGTCGTTCTTGAAAATTTGAATGTCGTCCTAGTGAGACACGTAAACTAGGTGAAACTCAAAATTACAACTCCATCAGTTCTTCTCGGTTAGGTTGTACATTTCGGATGTCTATTTCCAGTTTTCATAGAACTTTAACACATAACACATGCAATTACGCTTCGTAATTCAGAACCCTAATCAAGTGACAGGGTCGACACCTGAGCGGGAACCCAGTGCCACCCAAGAATTGTTATTGACTTTCGACTCCACAGATTTAACGAGCACGTATGTCGCCGTGCACTCAGGATAAATACATACACACAACACAAAATATCCATGCCCATGCCGGGATTCGAGCCCGGGACTTTCTGACTACCTGGCCAGCTCCCTGACC
Source organism: Oedothorax gibbosus (assembly GCA_019343175.1). NCBI lineage: Eukaryota > Metazoa > Arthropoda > Arachnida > Araneae > Linyphiidae > Oedothorax > Oedothorax gibbosus. The sequence goes on along the minus strand of JAFNEN010001668.1, from coordinate 17,466 downwards.
ATTCAGCCGCCCAGTCGTTCCAGATGTTTTTCAAGGTTCCACTGTTGATAAAAAAATAACATCAGTTAGAAGAAAGAAACTATTTTCACTCAGTTTCCTACGCTCATGTTTCCTTTGAACTGCTTATAATTTCATTTTATTCGGATGTTCATTTGTATACAAACTTTTTATGTATTTTAAATACCGCGTAGCTGTTTATAATTGAAAAGAAACTATGTTAAATATCAAATTTATGTGACGTATTATTTCAAAATCAACGTTTTTAATTTTAATTTTAATTTAAACTTTTTGAAAAAATTATAATGTACAAATAAGTCGCAGAACTATTTTTATTCATATTATTAATTTTGTGTATATTGCCACACTTTATAATTGAAAACAATTACAATATTTATTTTTATTTTCAAAATAAATGTTTCGTTAAATGCAAATTGCAAAACAAGATGGCGCTAGCTGGTCCTTTATTTTAAGTGAAGAAATTAATTTATTTTTCAATATAAAGAAACTAATTGAATGCATTACCAATCTAAATTGCTTTTCAAATGTTCATAAAATATCTTACATTTGTTTTTTTCTTTATATTTTCTTTCAATAAAGCAATTCATTTGATAAAATACGCTCGATTTTAAATTATCCTTCGGGAAGATTTTATTTTTTCAAATGTATCGACTTCAAATCGAAGTAAAAGAAAATTATAAGTAAATACATTATAGTTTAACTTAATTAGTCCTACATAAATTGTTCAAGACTATGGTCTCAATGTGTCATATATTTTACAAATTTGGATAAAATAAGCAGAAATCTCGTTTTCGGCAAAACTTCGTAAATTTTTAAAACATCATCATTAATGGGTTAATAAAGAAATTTAATTATTAATAATGCAGTCATTACTTTCTTAAAAAAAGAGGTTTGAGAAACATTTAACAGTTTTATGAATTTAAATAAATCAGAATTGAATAGTTCAGGTAGGAAATGAAAATACCATCTTTTATAAAAACAGCCCTCATTTAGCTCTAGCGTGACAGTAATTAAATCAAAACCAAACTTGTATAAAGCATTTTTTAACATTCGGTTACAGCATTCTCTATATATGCTTTATAAAATCCTAACAAATTACGAATTTTACTCAAAGGGCTTGTTTCACGAGGGATCTGGCAACAGTTCCGCGGTCTTGTTTTCATTTTTCTCGAATTACTTTTGCCTTGGTATTCCAAATAGAGTTTTCTAAGAATATTTTAGTTGTTATTTTTTTTAAAATTCGAACTTCTTTCAATGCAAGTTTTCCTTGATAAATGATTAAAACAACTAACAGCACAGCAAGAAGTTATTAGTTGTTAAAAAAAACAAAAGTTACAGTAACAATAACAGTTTAGTTGTTAAAAAATAACAACTAAAATAACTTATTCTTAGAAAACACAATTCCGAATATCAACAAAAGTAATTCGAGAAAAATGAAAACAAGACCGCAGAGCTGTTGCCAGATCCCACGTGAAACAAGTAATGATTTTTTTATTATTATTATATCTTTTTATTATTATTGTATCTTTTTATTATTATTATTATATCTTTTTGTCATTATTTTAGCCTAATTAATCATTTTTTACTTACTCAATGTGCACAAAATATAATTTGTGCTGTTAAATAATACAAGCATTGTTAGCAATAATACAAGCATTCTTAGCAATAATACAAGCATTGTTAGCAATAATACAAGCATTGTTAGCAATAATACAAGCATTGTTAGCAATAATACAAGCATTGTTAGCAATAATACAAGCAAGCTTTTTTAATAGCACCCATTGCAATCTGTACATGCTCTAAGCTTTTATATTAAAAGATAGCAATCACTCTGTTCTATTCCAAGGAGCAACAAATAGAACATACTTTAATAAAGTCTGTTTAGAATTAAACCACTCAGATTTTCGTAAAACTAATATACAAAAATAACTAATACAAAAAAAAAAAAAAAAAAAAAAAAACTCAGCCATAAAGGTTGGAGTTCGCTCGTCCCTATGCCGGTCCTAAGCCCGGATAAATGAGGAAGGTTGAGCGAGGGGCCAATCCCCCCTCCTCGTAAAAAAACCCTCGATTACAGAAACCCAATACCTAGAAAATGCATTACTCATGGCCGATTGTGCGGAGACTTGTGAAATTCCGGAAGACGACTACCTTGCCTGGTCATCTGAGAATTGCACGTTTATGATGCGTCAGGGGGAAAGCCCTAGGAGCCCCTGAGGCGAATGGAGTCGATGCCTAAGCCAAAAGAACTGTTGAAAAGTGGGAACATGGAATGTGAGAACATTGTACCAAACTGGAAAGGCAAGGCAAGTGACAAATGAAATGGATAATTACCAGTTGGACATACTTGGAGTTAGCGAAGCCAGATGGACTGGTTTCGGAAATGTTAGAACTGCAGACGATAAGACAATATTATATTCTGGAAGTGAAGAAAGGCATGAGCGAGGAGTAGCCCTTGTTCTAAATAAGAAGGCAAGGGACAGTTTGATTGGATGGGAGCCGGTGAACGAAAGAATAATTAAAGCAAGATTTTTCTCGAGATTTGTCAAAATGACAATTATTCAGGTCTACGCTCCAACCAACGATGCAGAAGAAGAAGACAAAGAACGCTTCTACGATCAATTGCAGAAAACACTAGATGAAGTAGAAAAGCACGATCTTAAGATTGTAATGGGAGATCTTAATGCTAAAGTTGGAAAAAGATCATGCGATGGTGAAAGATCAATGGGAAACGAAGCTCCAGGGCGAAGAAATGAGAATGGAGAAACTGTTCGTTACCTTTTGTGAATTAAATGGTTTGGTGATTGGTGGAACTAAATTTAAGCACAAGGAAATTCATAAGTACACCTGGAAATCACCAGATGGCAAAAACCAGGAACCAAATCGATCATATTGCTATCAATGGAAAATTTGGGATCTATGAGAGATGTAATTGTAAGAAGAGGTGCAGATGTTGGAAGTGACCACTACTTGGTAGTTATGCATCTAAAGCTGAAATTACTAAAGCGACGCAAAAATAAAAATAGAAGACCAATTGGGTTTGACACTGCAAAACTCCGAGACAAAACTATCAAAGACAAATTTAAACTTGAATTAAAAAACAGGTTTGATGCACTTGACAATGAAATAGATTATGACACCCATGATGAAAATGATGTTGAACATCATTGGCAAAGAATTTGTATGGCTTTTACAGAAGTTGCTGAAAAAACTATCGGGAAAAAAAGTTAAAAAGGCAAATAAAGAATGGATTACTGGCGAGACTTGGAAATTAATTGAAGAGAGAAGAAAAATTAAGCATGCACTGGACAGTACCAAGTCAGAAAGACAAGTTCAACTAAACAAGGAAAAGTACAGAGAGGTTGATAAGAAGGTAAAAAGAAGTGCAAGAAAGGATAAGAGAAGTTTTTATGAAAATCTTGCTGACGAAGCACAGAAAGCCGCTGAGAAAGGCGAGATAAGAACTGTCTACCAGGCAATAAAGCAAATAAGTGGAAGTACAAGAAAACAAATACTTAACATAAAAAACAAGCATGGTAAATTTTTATGTAATGAAAAAGAAATTGAAGATAGGTGGAGGGAGCACTTTAGAGAGACGCTAAATGTAAACCAACAAGATCAGGCAATACACCAGGTAGCAACTATTAACATGACAGCTAACATTTCCATTGAAACAGCTGAAATTTCGTTGAACGAGATTAAAAGTGCCTTGAAGGTACTAAAAAATGGAAAAGCTTGTGGAAGCGATCAAATCGCAGCAGAGATGTTAAAGGTCGATGTTGATGGATCAGCTAGACGGCTACTACCACTATTTAATTTGATCTGGGAAAAAGAAAGAGTGCCAGACAATTGGAGGGAATCAATAATTGTGAAAATTCCTAAAAAGGGAGATCTCTCTGTCTGTGACAACTACAGAGGAATTAGCTTAATGTCGATCCCTGCAAAAGTTTCGGAAGAGTCATAATTAATAGGTTAAAAAACGACATCGACAGTGTCCTGCGTGAGGAACAGGCAGGTTTTAGAAAAGGAGCAGGAACGACTCAACAAATATTTACTCTAAAAAATATAATTGAACAAAGCTATGAATTCAACACAGCTTTGTACATGAACTTCATCGATTTCCAAAAGGCATTCGACTCGGTAAATAGAGAGATGTTGTGGAAAATTTTAGAAACTATACAGAATTCCTATGAAGATATAAAACATTATCAAAGAACTATACAGAGACTCAAATTGTTGCGTAGAAGTAAATGGAAACTTAACAGAACCGTTTAACATTGAAACTGGCGTAAAACAAGGATGCGTCATGTCAGGCTTACTGTTTATAATCATAATAGACTGGATTATGAGAAATACAATTAAAGATGCAAAGAGAGGAATAAGGTGGAACTTCACCACAGCTTTGGAGGACCTTGACTTTGCTGATGATATTGTGTTATTTGCTAGCAAATTTGATGATTTACAGTGCAAAACAAAAGTTTTTGAAAAATATGCAGAAATGGTCGGATTGAAAATAAACAAGGACAAAACGAAAACAATGAGAATAAATGCAAAATCAGAACGTTTGGTTGAAATAGAAAACGGTCAAATTGAAGATGTTGAAAGGTTCACCTACCTTGGGACTTTGGTTGATGGAAAAGGAGGAAACTGACGCTGAAATAAATTTAAGAATCGTAAAAGCACAAAACTGTTTTAAAAATCTAAATAGAGTATGGCAGTCAAGCAGTTACTGTTTAAAACGAAAATCAATATATTTAATGCTATGGTCAAAAGTGTACTTCTATACGGAACAGAAACGTGGAAATTAACTAAGCAACAAGAGAAAAGGGTAAATAGCTGGCAAAATAAATGCCTTAGAAAATTTTTAAAAATTTATTGGCCACAAAACCATATCAAATGCAGAACTATTCAAAAAAACACAACTAGAACCAATAACTAACAACATCAAGAGAAGAAGATGGAGGTGGATCGGACATGTGCTGCGAATGCCGCAAACAAAGATCCCACCAGTGGCATTGCAATGGGCACCAGAGGGAAAAAGAAAAAGAGGGAGACCTAAACTAACATGGAGAAGGATGGTGGAAGAAGAGAGGAATCAGGCGGGGTGGACGTCATGGTCAGAAGCAAGAGCTACCGCAGCCGATCGGCGGAGCTGGCAAACTAGGTGTCGGGCCTTATGTGCCACTTGGCACGAAGAGGATAAGTAAGTAAGTAAGTAATATACAAAAATATAAATTGTTATTTTTTATGTGTTCTTTAAAAATATATGATTTTCCGTTTTTTTTTTTTATTTCTGTTACAACAACCCCTCGTTATATCGCGCTTCCGGGAGACAATCATAAAACCGCGACATAACCGAATGCGTGATATAACGAGCGACTTGATAAATATTATACTTTGATGTATTTATGGTATCAAAATAGTTTTAAACTAAAGCACAATATGTATTTGAAAGATAAAAACTAAATCATTTTAAATAGTATAACTATATACTCTAAAAAAGAAACAAAAATTTAGAAAGGACTTATTATTATTAATTACTGTACACATTATTGCAGCACAGGCATACTAGACACATTTCACTCATTTTCTATTAAAAAATCCATCTTTGGCTGTTTTGATTTTCCTCTCTGTTTTCCGGCAAATATCAAAGAACAGAAGTTTATTATTTATTTTAAGGAAAGTACACATTGAAAAAAACGGGAAATATTGGGAGACATGATACAAGTCGCTACACTCTTAAACAAGCGAGCGATTTTAACTCAGTCGGAGTAATTTCCACTCCTTTCCGTGCCGAAAATGCACTTCTCCTATAGGAGTGAATTTCACTCTTTTTCGGAGTGGGTTAAAAGAAATAAAAGAAAACAATCTGCGTCCTACACTCATTAAAACGGAGCGGTTTTTTAACTCAGTCTGAGTTAATTTCCACTCCTTTCCGGTGCCGAAAATGCACTTCTCCTATAGGAGTGGAATTTCACTCTTTTGTTTTAAGAGTGTATATATCCGAATGCGCGATATAGCGAGGGGTTACTGTATTTTATAAAATTTTCTAAACTTTTTTTTTCTTCTCTTTAATATTTATTCGAAGTAACATACCTACTGTTTCTCTCCATGAGTTGGATGTTGTAGAGCTGAATTCTGCACAAACTAAAATAAGTTTTTTTTTATTTATAAAAATACTCAATTATTATCTTCAGACTTTTTGTAGTCGCCTTATTCTTAGTGTCTCCCCACTAATTTTAGTTTTGCACTGTAAAAATAACACTAGAATTTACCATCACTGTGTGATGGTAGAAGCGTAAATGTGATGCCTTCAGCTTTGGTGGGAATTTACAATAAATATTGTGGGGCGCCAGGCGTGAAGGTAAAGGAAAAGCAGAGTTTATCAAATCATTCTTTATTAAACGACTCAAACACCGTGAGCCGAACCAAATCAATATAAGACAAATGAAGAAAGACACAAATACAGATAACGATCACAGTTATATACTAGTCAGTCAATGCGTAATTTCACTTCAGTTCTCAGCCGCCTCCTTACGCATTGCTACTAAAAATAATTTTAACAAAATTTAAAAGTATATTCTTTAACAAAACTTTTGTCAGCAAATCGGCTACATTGTCTTTTGTAGAAATATACATAATAACAATTAATGTGAAATTATGTGAAATTTATAGTATGATTCCGGCAAAAACATTTTTTCACTCGCAGTGATTGGATGCGCCCATTTTTTCTGTTAGAGTAAGATGTTCGTCAATTTGCTGTAAAACAAACATTCCAGCACTGTTACCTAAAAAGTAACCATAAAACGTGCTGAAATGTTATAGATATTTTTACACAGTAGCAGATTTCTTTGCTTGGTTTTCAAAGTTACTCATCGGGGTCAAATTTACCCAACAACATACCACAAACGACAATTGCGAATTATTTTCCTTGCTTTACCTATCTAAAAACAAACATTCTAATACTCTGACGTAAAAAGTAACCGCAAAATGTGCTGTCATTTTACAGAATTTTTGTACAGTGTAGTAGAGTTCTTTGCTTGGTTCAAAGTTACTCATCCGGGTCAAATTTACCCAACAAACATACCACAAATGACAATGCGAATGATTTTCCTTGCTTTACACCTATCTAAAAACAAACATTATAATACTCTGATGTAAAAAGTAACCGCTAATGTGCCGTAAATTTACGGAATTTTTTTTACAGTGTAGTAGAGTTCTTTGCTTGGTTCAAAGTTACTCATCCGGGTCAAATTTACCCAACAACATACCACAAACGACAATTGCGAATGATTTTCCTTGCTTTACCTATCTAAAAACAAACATTATAATACTCTGACGTAAAAAGTAACCGCAAAATGTGCTGTCATTTTACAGAATTTTTGTACAGTGTAGTAGAGTTCTTTGCTTGGTTCAAAGTTACTCATCCGGGTCAAATTTACCCAACAACATACCACAAACGACAATTGCGAATGATTTTCCTTGCTTTACCTATCTAAAAACAAACATTATAATACTCTGATGTAAAAAGTAACCGCAAAATGTGCTGTAATTTTACAGAATTTTTTTACAGTGTAGTAGAGTTCTTTGCAAGGTTCAAAGTTACTCATGAGGGCCAAATAGACCTCAAACGACCATTGCAAATTATCTTTGCGTTTCCCGTCCAAAAACAAAAAATACAATACTGTGATGTAGAAAGTATTTTTTACAGTGTAGTAGAGTTCTTTGCTTTGGCTAGACAATGTTTAGGAGTGGCTAGGGAGTCTTGGTGTTAACAGATGTAAACCTGTGGCGTCGGATAGGTCAGGATGGATTAAACTGACTGACACAGCTTTAGCAGGAAACCGGCTGTAGTTCTGAGCAAGAATAGAAGTTATTTGCTTAGTGCAAAGTTGCTAATGAGTGTCAAATTTACCCGACAAACAAACCACAAACGAAAATTGCGAATTTTCCTTTTCTTTCCCCCTTCCAAACACAAACATTACAACAATGTGTTGTAAAAAGTACTTTTTGCAGTGTAGTATAACTCTTTGCTTGGTTCAAAGTTACTCATGAAGGTCAAATCACCCAACAACACACCACAAACGGCAATAGCGAATTATTCTTGCTTTCTACTTCAAAAACTATAACACTGAAATGTAACGTATCCCCCCTCCCTCCTCCGTTTTTAGAAACTTTGCATTCATCTCTGCTCATCTCATTTGTCGTATTGTGTGTACCGTTTGTTTTGGATCCGCAGTGCTGCCATGCTATGTTGCTCATGCCTTGGTGCATGCTTTACCTTTATTTGTTTAATAAAATACATTAAAAAAACACTGTAATGTAAAAATTAACCGCAAAATGTGCTGTATTTTTAAAGAAATTTTGTACAGTGCACACTCTTAAAACAAACGAGCGGTTTTAACTCAGTCTGAGTTAATTTCCACTCCTTTCCGTGCCGAAAATGCACTTCCCCTATAGGAGTGGATTTCACTCTTTTTGCGGAGTGGGTAAAAGAAATAAAAGAAAACAATCTACGTCCTACACTCTTAAAACGAGCGGTTTTAACTCAGTCTGAGTTCATTTCCACTCCTTTCCGGTGACGAAAATGCACTTCCCCTATAGGAGTGGATTTCACTCTTTTGTGTTAAGAGTGTAATAGAGTCTTTTGCTTAGTTCAAAGTTTCTCCTTGAGAGTCAAATTCACCCAACAACATTCCATAAACGACAATTGCTAATTCTCCTTTGCCCTTCCAAACACAAACATTGTAACGCTGTGATGTAAAAAGTAACCACAAAACGTTCTTTAATTTACAGAAAAAAAATTACAATTTCATAAAAAGCTGATATTACAGGAAAAGTCGATATTTCTGTAAAATCCAGATATTTGTCGAAATTCTGACCCTGTTTAACTGGCCACGATTCTTGGGATATAATCTTTATTAAGAGAGAAGAAAAGGGTTTGTGAATTATTGAGTAACAATAGTTCTTTGCTTGATTCAAAGTTACTCAATGAGGGGCAAATTCATCCAACAACATACCCCAAACGACAATTGAAGAGCTTAGTGGAAGAACGTGCTAAGTGACAAAAAGGTAAAAACGAGAAAATGAGCTTCAAAGTTTTGAGTTTGCACTTAAGCATCTGTTTCGCATCAATGTTGCTAATTCGCCCATCTGCCCTCTGTGCAGTCTTGGAGAGGAGATGGACTCTGCCCACCTCCTGCATGTTCTGCCCTACGGTAGAATACCCTCTCAGACCGCTACTGGGAGGCGAGAGACAAGATAAGTTGATGGACTTTGTTGCAGTGATTTCTTTCTTGTTCTGTTCGCATTGTTTGAATTACTGTAACTGTCCAATAACTGCCATTAGAAATAAAAAAGTTTGCACTTAAATCCATTTAAAACGGTACTTACAAACGATAAAAATATACTTAACTTAAGTTTTTGAAAAAGGGGAAACTTGCTATCGTTAAAGGATGGAATAATATGTTCATTGACACAAAAATCTCCATTTTTTCAAAAATGTCACTTAGCACGTTCTTCCAATAAGTTCTTCAATTGCGAATTCTCCTTGTTTTCTCTTTCCAAAATAAGCATTAAAACACTGAAATGAAACGTATCCAGCCCCTCTTCTTTTTTAGAAACTTTGTATTCATCTCTTGTCATCGCATTGCTTGTACGGTTTGTTTTCTGATCTGCAGTGCATGCAAAAAACCACTGTAATGTAAAAAGTGACAGCAAACTGTGCTGCAATTTTACAGAAATTTTTCTTACTCTAGTAGAATATTTTGTCTGAGTTACTCCATGATAGTCAAATTCACCCAACTACATACCACAAACGACAATTGCAAATTCTCCGTTGCTTGCCCCTTCCCGACCCCTTCCAAAGTGCTCCAGAAATTCTTGGGGCGCGAACCGCGAATTATGCAAATGCCAGCACGCGTGGCCACACGATCTTCCCACAGCCGCAGAAAACGCGTCGTAAATCAAAATAATTGATTTCTGATCTGCGTTTCGCGTGACTGGCCGCCCCGGTCACGTAGGGTTATTTCCAGCTCACGCTCTTCGTACAAAATGGGGCAGCACTTTTTGGGGGTGTTTAATGGCGTTAAAGGTGACAAGTGAGTTTGGGTTTAAGTGGGGGGGGGGTTGGGTTTAAGGGGGGAAACGGAGGTTGAGAAGATACCCTAAGTATTGGCTCGACTATAATATACTCTTAAAAATTTGATGGTAGGTTTCACCAAAAAAAAATGGTTTCTAGTAGCTGCAATGACTTTGTGGTGAATGGGAATGAAACCGTTTTTCAGGTTTTGTAAGCAAAAACCATGAGAAAGGGTGAGACCGAATACCGAAAATATGGTTCACATTTCACCACACCGCCGTTGAAACTTCTATGAACCATTTTTTAGGGAAATATACCACCAATCTTAACAGTATAGGCATAATCCTGTGTTTCCTGTTTGGACTGTTTACGGATTTGTTAGACCAGCAGGAAATATTGTGCTGTTCAGGCGTCGTTTGAGTATTCTCTGCAATGTCTTGAGCTAATAAAACAGGTTTAGTTTAGTTTACTTTGAATTATCGTTGCACTAGAGCTACACGAGGGCTATTGGCGACGGGCGTCGTATTTTAGAACCACAGTCAAGTGACGAGCCGACACCTGAGTAGGCACCCAGCTCAAAATAAAACCTAATAAAACAGGACATAACATGTGATGGACTTTTTAGCGGTCAACAAACTTTGGGCACTGAATTGCCGTTACGAAAAGACGCTCCATGACCACTAGTTTTCCTGTATTAATTCGTATACGCACACTCTTAAAACAAAAGAGTGAAATCCACTCCTATAGGGGAAGTGCATTTTCGGCACCGGAAAGGAGTGGAAATTAACTCAGACTGAGTTAAAACCGCTCGTTTTAAGAGTGTAGGACGTAGATTGTTTTCTTTTATTTCTTTTACCCACTTCGCAAAAAGAGGGAAATCCACTCCTATAGGAGAAGTACATTTTCGGCACGGAAAGGAGTGGATATTAACTCAGACTGAGTTAAAACCGCTCGCTTGTTTTAAGAGTGTGGGCTCCCCAGCCCCGGTTATGAAAAGACGCTCCATGACTACTAGTTTCCCTGTATTATTTCGTATACGCAATTACGTATAGAAAATGTTGATATTGATTCTAATTTCCAGGTAGCTTGCAGAGATTTGCCGAAATTCTGACCCTGATAACATGGCCACAATTCCTAGAGGAAAGCTATTAAGTGACGTTGAGAATACTAAACTAATCGACTAATACTTGTAATATAGCATAAAAAAGGATACTTACCTACATAATTATATCTAGTTTTACCAAAGAGTTCTATAGTAGGGTAGAGGAACGACTCGTACTGAGCTGCCATCGGCAGCCATGGCTCACTATGGAGCCCGAATAGTATGGCAAAAGTGCTAGTTAGTTTATAATTTTACTGAGAAAGGAATTACACCCAGGCAAAGGCGGGAATCGAACCCGCACCTGTTACAGCGCGCGGACGCTAGCATTATGGCCGCGATCCAACCACTCGGCCATCGGGCCCACATGCCACCTATATGTCTCCGTGTTGGCCATGGTGCTGTTGCCAGGTTCAGTCTCTACCCTACTATAGAAATCTTTGAGTTTTACATTATTGATCAACAAAATCCATAACAAAACGTTACGTAAAATTCACTGGGGTAGATATTTTAAGTGGCGTAACACTAAGTTATACGAAAAACACATTAAAATTAGAAAAAAATTAAATAACGAAAAAAATTAGTTAAAAACTCACAAAAAACCAATAAACTTGTTGAACAGCTAAAAAAAATCCTCACAAAGGAGTTATACTTATTGGCAAACATTCCACACGGCATTCATTAAACATCAGATCAACAAAAGATTGCGAAGTGTACCCGAGAAGAAAGAGAAAATAACCGCTCTTCTACCCGTGTCATCAAAAACGAATGAAAAACTTAAAGAAACCCCACTTTTATTATCACAGCAGATGGATACAAGAAATTAAATGATTCGTCAAATTTACAACGTTGTTTTGTCTAGGGGAGTATTTCCTTAAAGGCTTCTTGTTTCACTAAAACATTGAAGAGAAGTAGCTATGTGGGAAATTCTCCATTGGACTTGACTCTTTTTTGCGTGTAGCTATTCAAATAGAATCAAACCTCGACCTCGACTTGTTCAGAACCATGTTCTCTCCTTCCGAACAAAAGAAATGAGACAAATAAAAATGGAACGATGGAGAGAAAAAAAATGAAAAATAGGGGGTGGAGATGGAAAAAGAACAAAAGAGATCGATTAATTTATTTTTTGTTTACTATGTTTCGAGGGGAGGATTTTTTCTTCTTAAGAAATGACATTGGTAACGAATTTTTTTGTTTAAAAGACTCAGTCTTGTTTCTCAATGTCGATATATTTCAATAACATAACTTAATAGATGGATTTGATGGAATTTTGTTTTTATTTCTGTTATTATGAGTGTTTCTGAGAAAAGATTAAAGGTGGTTTTCGGTATGAGTAATGATATCTACGATTTTTCTTTTGTTTGATCATCGTGATGGGGAACAAATATTTTTATTCATCAAAAATATAATAGAAAATAGTGTAAGATATATTCAAAAAGTACAAACAGCTAGAAGGACATGTAATATTTGGTGTGCTTTTGTTAAAGAATTTCTCAACAATGGCTTATAAATATGGATACAGATTAGAACTCCAATTATCTGAATCAATCGGGACATGTTTCCGTTTTAAAAAAAAAATCTAATAATCGGAATGTTTTCCCCAAACGTGTAGATTAAATTTAATTATTGTTTACATGTTGGAAATGGGAGAACAACTTTTTTATAGAATTCAAGGCATGGGAACAAGCAGTTTTAAACGGTGTTTGATAATACACAATTTAAGAATAATTTGGATTGCAGAGTAATTTAAAATTAAATAATTAAAAGTCGTTAACGTATGACATGAATTTTAAAAAAACTAAAAATTAATTAGAACAGAATCAGGTCTTAATTACAATTAAATTATGTGAAATAAAATTTTACAGGTTAAATTAAATACTAATCATTTTTAAAATTTAAGATTTAAAGAACAAATTATCATCCGAAGAATCAATAAAATTCGTTATACATTATCTCATTTCTCTATGCAGTATTGTAATTTGAAGAAGCATTGCTCTTACAGAGAAATTACATCTAATAGATTACCTGCGATAAAATACAAAGAATAACAACACTCCCAAAATTTTGAACAATTGAAGTCTACTACAAAATGAAAACAAGCAACTGTAAGGTTATGTCCTCACTACGACAACAAACGCCACAAAGGCAACAAAAGCAACAAAATTTGGCGACTGCCAAGTGCGCCAAGCAATGCAATAGCATGGTGGTTGACTCTGCCAAGACGCCAAGTTTTGTTGCCTTTGTGGCATTTGTTGCTTTTGTGGCGTAGTAAGGACATAGCCTAAAAACCATTTAATCACTTTCGTCTTTAAAAAAAATATCCTGAACCATCTTGTGTGGTCTGTCCGTTATTGTAAAAACATATTCCTTTGTCCTATTACGAAATATAAAAGCAAATTATAGTAATAAACAAGCTGTACACAATGGATTTTAAGACTTTAATAAATATAAACAAGTTGTCTTTGTAAAAAAAGTTTGCGTCTATAAGTACTAAATATTTAGATTGAGCGCTTTAAAATGCATACTTTCAATAAGTCCATATAACAGTCATTCTCTAAATTAAATATTAGTATAGGTATCATTTTAACTTTTTAGTAATACACGGAAATGTAGTTTTATACATGATATTATTATATAATACTATATATATATATATATATATATATATATATAATCTATATATATATTATATATATATATAGTATATATATATATATATTAGTTTATATCATATATATATATATATTATATATAGTATATATCATATATATTAAATTATATATTATATAATATATATTATTATATATATATACATATATAGTATTATATATATATAAATTTTTTTATATTAAATTTTTTTTTTTTATACGTCAGTAAGAATTTTTTTTAAGGATAAATAGTAATATTGGAGTCCTATTTTCTAAAAAAAAAACATGTAGTAAAATTTTTATGTCTGGTAATGTAACAATATTATCTTCTTCAAACATACACTTTATGTATGATGCGATTATGATGAATTTTACAAATAACTTTGTTTTTAGTGTTAGAAAATGTTAAGAACGGAACTAAAATCGCATATTTTTTTCCCAAATTTACAATTTCCTCAAATAAACTTAAATATCTTTCGGATATTTTTTAAACTCATTTAGTATTAAATTTTGATTTAATACTCACATTCAATATTTTAAAACTCATAACATTATTTATTATTCTCGCAAATTTTTGTTTCGTTCATGATACACTTTACATAATTGTAAGTACCTGACGGTTCATATAAAATACTTTTTTATGGTTGTGAAAAATTTTGAATGTTTTAAATTGCTATCTATTAATGAAACAAAGTCATGTCAATAATAATTGTAATAAATTAATAAATATTTCATAAAAAAATCGTTAATCAAAACTTTTAAGCGTCTAACCGCCCAGAAATTAAATCAAGTCTTTTAAAGGCAGAAAAAATCTAATTAATTCTGAATTTATAAAAAATGTTTTATTATAAAACGTATTTACTTGAAAAACCTTCGTTTCGTTTTTAGAATGTATTTAAATTGTAATATATTGGAGACCTCTAAACGGAAATACATTTAAAAATCAATTTCACCATACAAAAAATAATAGATTATGCTTTGTAAATAATTTCCAAACTGATAAATGAACCTAAAATCTTTTAAAGTTTCCGCTTTATCAAAAACAAAGACATTTCTTTCTTTAATCAATTTCCAATAAACTATCCACTCGCCTTTAAAATAAATTAGAAAGGAAAAATAAAGAACATTCGAAATGGAAAATCCTATGATTCAAGTTCAAATATATCTTTGGAGGAGGAATGGAACAAAATAATAGTCCAAACAGAAGCGAGGTACACAACCGTGAGAAGAACGGGCGGTTTTCGAATCGTTTTTTCCAAAGAAAGCTGTTAATTATTTGACTTTTTTATTTTCTTATCCGATTATTCACCGCCATAGCTTAAATGACAGAGCGGTGAATTGTTGTTGCCACCAGCAGCGTAGCAATTCTCCCTCTTCTCCTCTTCACTTAAGTTTATCGTTTCTTTTCTTTTAAAGTCATCCATATTTTATTTATTTTTTTTGCTTTTTGTGCATGCAAATAAACAAATGACTCCAGAGGCGGTCGAATAAACATCAACAGAAGAAAAAATGGCGGTGGTTCGGAAATAGAAGAAAAAGATGAACGAATTCGAAAAGATTGGTGGAAGAAAAACAAGGGCTTGGAAGAAAGGAAATATAATTACGGGGGATGATTCGACCACAATGGCGGAAAAGTAGGCGTTGACTTAAAGTGAAATTATGCGATTTCCATTTGTTTTTTATGTCAATGTAATGCAGCTCCAACACAGAGGTTAAATAAGATAGGGATGCTTGGCGAGAGAAAAAAAGTAAAACCGTCTGAAAATCGCCAAGTCGATTTTATGCATTCCGAGAAAGCATGCGCGCATCTATGCGATGCATTATGTATCCCAACAAGCAATGTTGGGACGTTAGTTAAATTAATAATTTAAATCTTTAAGAGTCAGCTATTACAACTTCAACAATTGCTATTTGTACTGGAGTACAAGATCTGATTTATTAAAAGGTTCAGACATCCAAAATTTTCTTTCAAACGAAAAATTTCGATTATTGCTTATCGACTTCATTGAATGGCGCTAAATCATTCGCCAATTGTCTAGTTGGGATGCATAAAAGAAGCGATTACGGCTTTACCAGGCAAACCTATTTTTGCATTGTTTTTCATCTCCATCTAATTTTACCTCCATAGCTCCAAAGACAAAAGACGTCGGTTTCCAGACAAAGCTTTTCAAAGCCGGTCAACAGTTTGCGGCATATTGGATTTCGGATGCTGAATAAGAAAATGGAAAACTGCTGTACGAAAGGGGTACATTAAGAAGATGCCTATTTCCTTAAATTTGAATAATTCCGGCCGTGTTCTTTTGTTGGTTGGAAGTTGTACCTTTCGCTCGTAATGATGTGAGTGAAAGGAATTCCATCACAGACCGTTTCCCGATGACGATTATGTAAATGTGCTGTTATTTATCGAGGCAATTATTTCCTTTGAAATAGAATCAAGAATAATGCTCTTAATGCAGGGATCGGTACAGCATGCGTATAATTTAAAAACGAGCAAAATGCGCCCTCTTGTGTATTCTTTAACTTAACAATGATATGGGATTTCCCGCATACTAAATGGATAAAAACAATTTGTAAGCTTAAATCATGAATTTGCAAATAAGGTCTGGATTTATGAATGTCTGTGAAGTCAATTTTGCCTCCTAAAGGCTATGTCCTCACTACGACATTAAACGCCAAAAAAGGCAACAAATGCAAAAAAATTTGGCGACCGCCAAGGGGCAAGCGATGCATTTTGCATGGGGGCTGACTCTTGGGCCAAGTAGCCAGTTTTGTTGCATTTGTTAGCCTTTGTGGCAATTTGTGTTCGAAGTCAGGAAATAGCCAAACAACACAATAGCTGCACTTCTTTTTTTGTTTTTCGTAAAATTTATTTTTTTGTGGCCTCTTATTCCCCTTAAAGCTCAGTCTGTAATTGGCCTATCAGCCAATCTAATATTAATTATGTACAGGCCCTAATAAGTGATTTGTAAACATTCGGTTATAATTTTACTTTGATCACTATACAAGTATATAACTAAACTATGAACTTTAAACTAGCACTTTCTGGCTCCTTTATAAAGATTGGGAACTAAATCTGGTCAATTTAGTCATTTTGAAAATAGCTAAAAAAAATATAGTTAAACAGTACAACCGAAATGTAAACATTTAATACAAATATAAATGCGGAAACAATGAGTTTTAAGTCCATTTAGTAGACGTTAAATTTAAGAAAATATTAAAATAAATGAAAATACAATAGTAGTAAATTTTAAGTACTATGATTATTAAAACTAAATAACCTTACAGTTTCTAATATCTACAAATTTTTAAATTTAAATATCTTCGCCCACATTTTATTTCAATCCCACCACATAAATAATCCAGAGTTATCAACTTCGAGAGTGACATTCCAGGTAATGGGTAAAGCCCCTCAGATTGTGTGAAAAAATATGAACATTAACAAATCTGCACGTGAACTAACATGGCTGAACCCACGTCACGTGATCTTTTCAAAACTACTGTTTTCTGAACCAGAACTCAAAATAAATGAATAATTTCAATTATTTGTATTAATATTGAAAATTGTAATGAAGCGTATTTATATCAAAAGCCAATACAATGTATTTATATAAATGTATGTT
>JAFNEN010001667.1:0-25127 GCA_019343175.1 Oedothorax gibbosus | reverse complement strand
TTGCCACGAACCTTTGACTAGCCTTCCCCAGTAAGCCGAGTAACCCAACCAAATCAAATTCGCATTTAAAAAGGAACACGGAAAAGCGTAGGGGTTAAGTTTTTGCAAACCTTTTATTCTATTCGATTTAAAAAGGAACATGGCAAAGCGTGGGGTTCAAGTTTGCAAAACCCCTTTTATTTTTTTTACCTACCAATCCTAAACATTTTGAATTTTTAAAATTTTTTTCGTTAAAAGTTTTATTTAATTTTTTACCGAGGCATCAGGAAAAGAAAAAATGATCGGATTTGGCGAAAGTGGAGGTTTTTTTTTTTTTCAGAAAATTCAATTTTTTCTAAAAAAATGGAACAAATAGAAAAAACTAAGCCTCAGGGCACAGTTGGTTTAAAGGGATCTATCTTACAAATTTCAATTTTGAGGGCAGTATAAGTAGGTTTTTACGATCGAAAAAAAAAGAACACCAGACTCTTTCTTTTTTTTAAAAGATTTTGCTTATTAAAATATATTTTTTTAATTTTAAAAATTTTTTTTATAAAATTTATCCCTTTTTTCGTTTTTATTTCGTTGCGGGTTTTTTTTTTAAAATTTTAATTTTTTATTAATAATTATTTTAATTTTACTAAAATTATATATAGTGTTTGGCGAAATTTGGTTTGAAAAGGAAAAGAATGCTTTTTTTAGAGAAACCCCCAAAAATTGGTGCTGACATCTATTTTTTTTTACGGAAACCCCTTAAACAGACCTTTTTAAATTTTTCATGGATTGTTCTTTTCCGTTACAGTTTTTTTGCAGAACGTACGTTATAAAACGATGTTTTCAAATTTTTTTTATGAAAAAACGATTTTAATATTTTATATTATTTTAATTAAACTTTTAGTTGTGCATTGAGAATAATTAGGGGACCATGTATTAATAAAAAACGTTAAATTATCTCCCTCAAAACAAAAAAAAAATCATACGAAATTTAGACTAACTTACAAAAAAAAAAAATTTTAAATTAACCTGATGCAGTAGCTTACTTGAATTATGACTCATACTTTCCCACATAGCCATAGTCTACAAGATATTATTGTTAATTACGTGACCAATAGCCGTTCGAGATGTCTATTGGACATCTTGGCAGATCTTCCACAAAATTATTCTTGGAATCTATTAGAACCTTTTGTGGGACTTTTTGAATAGACTTTAGGACTCTAATAGATAAGCGTCAACTCTTTTTTTTAGACATCGATTTCTGGATACAATAGATGGCACGCTTATTTTTTCGACTTCCAAAAAAATTATTTTTTCTTTAGATTTAAATCAAGGACTTCGAAGATTTTGTTTTTGTGTTAGATTTTTCGTAAAAAGAGGTTTTCAGGCTTCGCGATAAATTTTTTCATTTTTCTTTACATGCGATGTCCACATTTTAAACTAAAGTACGTAGTAATTATTAGTCGTTACTGAACCCCAAAAAAGTCATTGAGTCCATGTTGGCTCTGGTTTAAAAATCTTATGGATATTCGGCTATGAATAAAAATTATTAAAATCTGATGAAAATTTTTTAAAAAAAAAAATATTGTTAAAAAAAAGTCTCTTTCCCCAAATATTTGCATTTCCATTTTAGCGTTAAAAATATTATTAAAAATAGGTCTTTAAATTTTAAAAAAAATATGTATAATTAGCATATTTTTTTTTAAATTTTTGGATTTAAATTAGAAATTTTTTTTGCTTTTTTTTAAAAAAGAGAAGGGGAAAAAAAAAGAAAGTTGTGAAAAAAACAGAAGGGCATTATATGATATGCGAAGATTTAATATTTTTTAATTAAATAGTTGAAAAAATTTTAAATTTATTTTTTTTAAAACGATGGCGCACTGACACCCTTAGGGTAAAAAAAAAAAAAAGGGACACTGCTTAAGCGCAAAACCCGAGAAAAAGCGCCAATTTATGGCAACCTTTAACCATGCCCCTGCTAGAAGTGGTTGATTGATGAGTAGAGGAAAGGACCCTCTGAAAGGATCGAGGGGAGGGGGGAAAAAGGGGGGGGCCAACGTGAACCCCCAGGGTTTTTAAAAAAAAAAAATAAAAAGAGGGAAACTTTTGACGGTCGACAAAAGTGATTCTGTGATTCGGACTTCAGAATGGACCCCCGTGGTTTTTGTTTTTTTGGGCCCTTAAAGTAAAAAAAAAACAAAGCAAAAATTTTTGGTTTGGCGACTTTAAAATAAATACAAAAATTTTCGAAAAAATTTTCGATTGAAGCCCGGCCTCTTTAAATTGTGCTTGGATATCAAACAAGATAATTTTTTTAAATTAAATACTTGAAACGATGTAGCATAAATAAATAAAAAAATAAAAATTTGCCTTTGATTAAATTTTATTAAATAGCATATTGAATTGTCTAACAAAAAAAATTTTTTAATTTTTTAAAGAATATTGTTTTTAAAATAGAAAAGTTTTTAAGCTCCAAAATAAATGTTCAATTTTTAAAAGAAATAAAATTTTAAAAAAAAAAAGCTTTAATTGTTGGGAATTAAATTGCGCGAAAAAATATCCCCAAAGGGGTTTTTATCTCTAAAAGTACAAAACAGAGTTAAAATGGGGCCTATTTTCCTCATAAGTTACAATCGAGTAGGATAGGGGGCCATAGCAACCATTTGGGGCTAAACCGTAATTCTGTGCGATTTAGCCCCAATCTGTGCCCCGGTTCAAAAATTAAAAAACCTTAAATTCTATATTTAAAACCAATCATCGCTAAAAAACCAAAAGGGAGTTTGATAAATAGTTTTCATGATTTACAGTTATAGATACAAGAAAAGATTCTTCACTTACCTTTTTTTTAGAACGGGATGAAAATTTTAAGAAAATGAGTAAAATCAGGTTTTTTTTACTGGGGAAATGATACTCATACGCATAAACGATTCTATATTGTAAAATTGCGGATCTGCCGAAAAATACATAGCACTTGCGGGATGTCTAGCTCAAAACCTAGGTCAAAAAATGGGTGTACGGTTTAGCCCCGCTCTCCCCCAATAGCAAGCTATTTAAATTTCGGAGGTCGTTAAAAAATTTAGCAGAAACTGACCGACCATTATATCTAAATGGTTAATAAAGCGGTATCCAAAAAGGAAACAACTACCAAATATCAATCTCCCGCCCGAAGGAAAATCGGATCATAATAATAATCTTAATCTAATTGATATTTTTGTAAATTTTTATATAAAAGCCATCAAAAAACCCTTGGGGTTTTTTTTTTTGCTAATACTCCAGAAATTAAAGGAAATCGTAGGAGAAAAAATAATTAAGTGTTTGATTAGTAATGACTTTTTCTTTGGAAGAAATAAGTTAAAAAGACATAAAAAACAAAAAAAAAACAAATTCCAACCAAATACAATTTAAGTGCAATAGAAAATTATTAAAAAAGCACTTCGCCCATTAAGGATAAATTTCATAAAATATTTTTATTTGTTAACTAAAAAAAAAATAATCACTTTAATTAAATCTGGCGAAGCATAAAAATCAAATAAAGGTTTTATTAATATATTTTATAAATATTTTTAAAATAATATTCAAACCCCAACTTACCAATTAACACACTGCTTATATTAATTTAAATTTGTTAAATTTCTTAAGTCCAAAGTTACAACGGTCTTGTAAAGTCTATAAAAGCGGTCTTTAAAACAAATCACAACTTTCCAGCGAAAAAACGCTGAAAGTTGAGGAATAATTCCCCCTTCCATTCTGCTTTTTTGACACCTCAGATACAGAGTCCACATTAATCGTTTTAGATTAATAAAAAAAATTGTATCAAAAAAACAATTAAAATACGTTGGCTTTATTCAGGTGTATGTCATGAAGTATTCCTTTCAGCTTTTTTTCATGTTTTTTCTTTGATCGATTCCCCGATTGGCACTTTTGTTCAAAGTAACTTTTATTGTGTGGGTATTGCACACGTGGAGATGTACACGATGGTATTCCACATATAGGGAGGGGGCTTGTGAGGGGGAGAGAGAGAGACTCCTTTAAAAGATAGAAGAGGGTCGTTAACAATGGCTAAGGCGGGCCCTTTTAGCGCCTCAGAAAATTAATTAAAAACAATCCTACCTTTTTTTTGAATTTTGGATAAAAAAACCAAAAAAGAGTTAGAAATAAAAAAAAAAATGTGTTCCGGCATTAAATTTTGTAACTGTATAAAAGAGTTTAAAAAATAAACAATATAGTTTTTGCCTTAAAAAAAAAATTCAAACAGTCTTTTCATACAACAGCAAAAGGAATGATTCGAAAAACCATGGTACGCAAAAACCCCCGCTGTCAGGAATTTTCTATCTGGCATCTCACATGAGTGGAAAGCCCCGCTGCCCTTTGATTCTCCAATCGAGGCCGAGAATAAATTTATCTTTATGTAACATATCTGTTGCCACCAAGATCGAATATTGTTATTAAAAATAGTTGTTTTTATAAATGTGTAAAAAAAACTTAAAAAAAAATAATCGTTGCAAAAATAATGCTTTTAACAAGCTTTTCAAGCATTTAACGAAATCGTTTTTAATAAGTTACTTTTTTCGCATTAATGCGACAAGAAATAATAGCAATTAATAGGGAAAATTCCATTTGAACGTAAAACTTTTATAGGCGGCTTCTGATAATGGGAATTTCTTAGTTTGTACAATAATCTTCATTTGGAGTTTAAATTCTTATGCCAATAAAAAAAAAAACTTTAATTGAAAGTGAATTTATTACAACTTAAGAAATTATTTTTAACAATTTTTTTTTAACCGTACAAGAAAAGCTTTACTTTTCGCCACTAAAAATGCATAAATGTTATATATAGTTCAAAAAGTAAGTTTGTTTAACGAGTTAAATAAATTTTTTGTTGTGATAGCGTTGATCGCGAGTTGAACAAAAAAAATATAAAAAGGAATAAAAAGAAGTTCGTAAAAAAAGTCGGCATCAAACAATGTGAACAAATTAAATGTACGTATCTCTACATAAAAAGAATACAGTAATTTGATTTTCCGACACGTTGATTATTTTAGCACATATGAGCATGTTAAAATGGAAAATAGCAATTGAAAGTTTAATAAAATGAAGAGCTTAGTGGAAGAACGTGCTAAGTGACAAAAGTCAAAAAAACGGAAATGAGCTTTAAATTTCTTGTTTGCCTTAGATACGTTAAAAACGTATTACAAAGGGTAAAAAAATGAAATAAACTTAATTTTCTGAAAAAGTGGAAACTTGTCATCATTAAAAGAGTATAATAAGTTCATTTACATAAAAAACTCAATTTTTACAAAAATGTCACTTAGCACGTTTTTCTCCACTAACTCTTAAAAATATTGTTACATAAATAGAACAATAATGATACGATTCGCAAAAATGGCCTTAAAATTTAAATGGGGCCCATTGAAAATTTTAAAAAAAAAAAATAGTTATTTAGGGCAACTTTTGAAATAAGTTTATTTTCAAATAATTTTATCGCGTAAAAGATCCGACATAGGAAACCAGACGAAGGAAATGGTCTGACTAATCTAATCACTCCTTGACCCCCTGCGATGCGTCTTGGACGCGGCCTTTGGACCCGGGGAAGCAGTCCCACGAAGTTCTCCCCGTAATAAGAGATAGGGGGGGGGGGGGGGGGGGTTATGAGATGTGTTTGCTGTGAGTGTTTTAATCTTCCTTCAAAAAGTATTTTTTTCGGGAGGCGAATAAGCCAAATGATAAAATTCTTTTATCAAAGGATAGCATACCATAATGAAGGATTTTATTGCACAAATTCCATATAATTTATTAAAGATATAATACTCTCGGAAATCTATAGAAACGGTTGACTTTTTTACATTACTGCCCTCTTATCAGCTTATTTTAATCGTCATCAATATAAAACTCTCCATCGGCAACATGCGATTCTTTTACAATTTTGTGTGCTCTTCGCTCTTTTCAAAAACCCAAAACTATAAATAAAAATATTTGAAAAATAAAAGCCTTACAATTTTAATGAAAAAAAACCCCGGGTTTATTTTGCTAATGGAAATATGTATTGTAACACAAACTTAGTGGTATTTAAATCACGTAAATAAGCAGTTATCGCAATGAAAGATAAAGGGAAAAGAGAATGAAGGAAGTTATAGCTCAGATTTTGCAAAATTTTCTAAGTTTATTTCAATAATGCGAAACCGTTTAATATCCAAACAATGTTTTAATTACTTTGTTATAAACTTGACACTTTCGAATGATGAATTCAGTTTAAATTTAATTATTTTCCCCAAATGTGTAGTTATTATAAGGATCTTATTCTCGAAGTATTTGTGGTGCAACGATATTTTTTACTAAAACCACAAATACGGTATATATTTTTTCGTTGAAAACTTTGAATTTGAAACCTATGTTTTATTGTTTCTTTGCAATCTAACGTTTAAAATTTTTTTTTATTGCCATTTGTTTAAGCGGGGCGTGCAGAACCCCCTTTGAATGTTACCATGTTCAGAGTCAAATTTATTTAAAAAGGAAGGAATTAAGAATGGTTTTGAAATTTTATGTTTTTCCTTATATATTAAAAATAAAGAATAGATTATTTTTTTTTATTTTTCAAAAATGCCACCGTAAAAACGTAGTAAATATCTCTGAGACCCTCAAAGCAAAAGGCATCAATCGGGGGGTTTTTTTAGCTTCTCCATCGGAAATCAAAATTTATTTTGCAAGCCTCAGAATAAAAGAGGTTCGATTTTTACCGGGTTTTTCCAGTAGTTTTTTTGTAAAAAAAAAATAATTTTTAAAAACAAATTTTGGCTTTTTTAATTTTAACTAGAAATCAATATATAGAGAATACGCAATTTCCACATTTCATACGAATCCAGCCATTATTGCAGCCAATAAAAAAAGCAGTTTTTGAGATAAACTTGTTTTAAGGTTTGACAGACAAGAAAATGAGTTTAGGGATAAGGTCTGACATAAATCTTTTTGTGTGCTCGTTGCATAGTTTTTGTTCTTAAGTTCTGCATAAAATTACCATACAATGTAATAGACCCCAAGTGTCAGAAATTTGAAAAAGCCGGTAGTATGCAATTTTACTCCAAATTTTTTTCAGTGGAATGTAACAGTTTTATGCAAAGGGAGATGATTATAGTGAGCATCCGTTAATTGTCCATATCAGATTTATGGGGAAATACCTTTTTCTTATCTATCATTTCGAATGAGAATTTAAAACCAAACAAGAGAATTACAACAGTGGTTGTGATAGAAAAGTTTCCACTTCTACACACGATATATCAACCTTAAAAAAAAAATAAATAAAAACCGAACACTGCAATTTGGTTTTTGATATAAACATTTAATCACCATAAATGCCTATTTTCATTTAATTTCTTTGCAAAAAAATTGATTTTTTTATTGTTCGCGAATTAATTTGGCAGTTCAAAGAAGAAAAAAAATAAGTACAACTAGCTTTATAAATCCGGAGTAGAGTGGGTTACCCAATAACGGGGACTTGTATATTTGTATATTAAAAACTTTTTTACTTTAGGGCCAATCGACTCCCTTCTAAATGGATCTTTCATCAGGATATTAGAGCACTCCACCCCAACCACCCGCCCCAATGTGATGTCAGCATTATTTTGTTTTACTGGAATGTCCGACTGAATTTCGGATTTTTTTTTATGAAGTAACTCTACATTTGTACATAAATATTCGTAATATTTTCCATATAATTTCATTTGTAAACAGCAAAATTAAACAACAACTCTAGCATAAAAAAATTGGGAAAAAATTATTAGAATCAAGTAGAATAAATTTGACCATTAGCTTTCACAACAATACCCAATGCAATTCCCAAGGAGAAATTGTCTCACGTTTTGTTCCCTAAGCCCGTTCGAATTTCGAAAAATGGTTCTTAGAAGATTCCTTCGTACAAAAATAAAAAATCTCCTAATATTTGGAATGTGACCTCAACAAAGCCCCATGACTAAAAATAGAATAATCGTTCTTCTTCCCTGGAAACTAAAAACAAAAGAGAGGGAGACAAAATATTTATGCAAAAAAAATATTTCTCTACCGCTTTTTTTAATCCACTTATGACCCATCAAAATAAAATTTTGTTAAACTAGACGTTATACATTATCTAAACGGATTTATGTCACAAATAAAATTTTTTTTAAAAAAAAACTTGCATTTTAAATTTCCGTTCGTTTGACGAAATGGCAACAAGATGACATAGTTAGAATGGTTTTTTTTCTCGTAATCTCTTAAATGGAGGTTAAATATTTAGTTTTTAAAGTTTTAAATTATTCTAATTTTAAGTATTTTTAAATGGAATTTGGAATAGCCTTGTCGGATTTTTTTTGCCTCAATATGCCGTAACCCATTTGCCTGGAAACTTGTGATTCGTTTTTGAATTTAGGTGAGGACAGATAAACAGACCAAACAATTACAATACGTTCCACTTTTTAAGTTATAAAGTAGTGTGGAAGCAAAAACAAAACACTTCCCTCCCTACCACAATTTTATATGATGCCCCTCCTCTTCAAATTCCAAACAAAACGTTAAATTACCGTTATCCTGATTAGAAAAAATTAAATTAAATTACTACTATTATTTTTTTTAAATCTTTTTGAACGTTTTTAAAAAAAATTCAAAAAATATCTATATTTTTTATTTCCCTAATTTTATGATTTTGCGGGACTATAACAAAAAAAACGGACATTTTTGGGGGGACTCGTTCGGGGGATAGGAGACATAAAGAGCAGGAATGTCTCACCAAAAAGGGGGGACGGTCTGGTCCAAATATTTTTCACCAAAATCTGCCTTTGTAATCCCACCCCCGCTAAACCCCCAGTAAATTCCCCCTCGCCCCCGGAGGTAAAGGGAAGGGGTTTTCTTGGAAGGAATAAGGGGCAAGGGCGGAGTTGGGATAGATGGATAGGGAGTTTTTATGAAGGGTGTGAATACCAGATTTCGAAATATATCTTTTTAAAGATCGCCAAATTGTCAAAAAATCGCAGCGCTCTCTAGCGTAAAAAAATAAAAATCATCATTTGAAAATATTGTTTCGTAGTTAAGACATTTTTTAAAGTAGTATGATTGTTATTTTATTTTTTTAAATTTTCTAATTAGGTATCCAACTATTTTGGAGGAGAAATCGACTTTATTTATTATGAAAATGCCAAAAAAAGTTACTTCGAACATATATAAACAAAGTTCGAAAATTTAAAAAAACTTAAAATAAAATAATAACTAATGAATAAAATTAAAAACGATCAAATGTATTGATAATTTTGAATATTTAGTTTTCATTCTTAATTTGTTAGTTCCGTGTTTTTTTCTTCAAGATTTTGTTTCATAATATGAAAAGTGGACAAAAAAAACCATAAATCGATAACCTAACTACTTAACTTAACTAAGAATTTTTTTTAATATATAGTCCAAATCTGAAGTTTTTACATTCTAATCTTGATTTTCATGAAATTTGTATAGAAAAAACAATTAGAAAAAAATTTAAATTTTCAAAATAGCAGCAAAATATAAAAAAGTATAAAAAATATCTCTAGGAAACTTTCGGGGACTTTCTTTTTTAAAAAACAAACCGGCAAGTTAAAACGTAGTTGACTTTTTTTTAAAAAACTATACGTACAAGCAATTGTAACAAAATTGGCGCAATCGTTAGGAGACGGACTCAGGATCGGTAGGTTTAAAAGAAGTAGGTTTGATTCCCGCTTACCCTCGAAAAACCAAGCAACTACCGAAAGTAACGAAAAAAAAAAACCCTTCACACATTATTTCCGTTTTTTTTTTCTTTCTTTAAGTGGCGCCCTCCTTTTATAAAACTTTAAAATTTTGCCAATCTAGAATTCGTAGATTTAATAGATTTGTAGACCTCGGTCGACAAATGTTTTGTTGTTACGGAGTATAATAAGATATCCACACAGTACTACGACTGCTTATGGGGTTTGTGGACCTCTAATGGCGTTTACCTAAACGCAATTCGTCCAGAAAGTCTAAAACATTCCGCAATGTCGATAATTTCGATGTCAAATGGACTTGCTATGACGTTAGTCGACGGAAACTACGGATATCTTTCAGATGTCGAAGATGGAAACTCTTATTCTAAGGATATCGTGGATTTTCCGAAAAAACGTCTTATAGATGTTACGGAAAGAAGGCTAGTGGGTTAACACTTTTGCTACGAATTTACTGTTCATAGTTATTACATCCAAAATTGCTATGCTGAGAATGAAAACTCTTAAAACATAAAATTCACTCTGGCAAGAAAAAAATGGATGTTGTAAAAATGACCCGAAGTCCAACTGTCGCCCCAACTTATCGTGGAATTCCCAGTTTGTTCCGCAAATTTATTAAAAATAAGAAGTCCACGGCCCCCGATCAACTAAAATGCCGGAAAGTCTCTTGATGTCCACTATCGACTGTTTCGGTTGTCGGCAGTTCTAAAAGAGAGGAACGAAACCTGTTTATAACCTTAAATTTATAGCCGGACGGCACGAATAGGTTTTTTCCGGAACAACCCGAACCGGGAGGGTAGTATAAAAGTCAGAGAGCTTCTTGGCTTTAAAGTTAAGTCTGCCATGAATGGTCCAACTCAGGGGGTCATTACGAGTTGCCGCATTGTGCTCTTTATTTATTCAGTTTTTGTACCCATGGACACGAAAAAAACCCACACACATAATGCATTACTACTTTAATATCTAAATGATATCACTTTTCTTATTCAGGCTGCAGTGCAAAACGTCCGAGGTGTCCGGTGGTACAGAAATGTCCGGTCCCGTGGTGGTGAATTTGGACAGACCAATCATGGAGTCACGGGGAGTTCGATCAGAAAGGGATTGCGATTGCTCACATGAATTTCACCTACGTTGTAAGTAAATTCTTATCCTATTCAGATAAGTATACATAAGGCTGTGTCCTCACTACGAGATCAAATGCCACAAAGGCAACAAATGCAACAAAACTTGGCGACCTTCAAGGGCGCCAAGCGATGCAATAGCTTGGGGGCTGACTCTGCCAAGTCGTCAAGTTTTTTTTGCATTTGTTGCCTTTGTGTTGTGGCATTTGTGGCGTAGTCAGGACACAGCCTAAGTGCTCTTAACTGCAAAAGTCAGTTTGAGATACAGCTGCTCTATTGAACGGTATGTGGATTGGCGACTTTTGGCGCATAAAAAATTAAAACGTAGGATTGCTATGCCAATCAAGTTATATTGAAGTTGAGTTGGAATATTTACCAAATTATTTGCGTTCACGTTGCTTGGTAACTTAACAGAAATTACAAAATCGCGACATGGCACTATATCACAGCTTTCTCAAAACTTAATGGGAACTGCGAATTTTGCAATTAAAGCCAACGTATATTATAGGGACATCATTTCTAATTTTATTACTCATACTTAACGTCAAATTAAAATATCTAACTTAGAATAAAACTTAAATATAAAAAATTTAAAATAATGCTTTAAAAATCTCTTTAATTATCACTCAAACCAAGTGACCGTTTAAGAAGTTTTTTTATCTTCGTTTATATAACTTCATGTTTGATAAGTTTTAAAACCTAGGCTTCTTTTCTTGTCGTTGTTGCTGCTTAGTGCTTATCCTCCTTGTATGACGGAGTCGGATAAGATCCACGAGATCGTTGACATTTAGGTAGTCGAAGACTAAAGAGGATTGCAATATAGATCATCTTAAGGGAGTCCCCTGCTTTCTAAAAGGTGTTCTGGAGAAGCCTGATGACTTTGTCATTTGGTGCAGGTGGCGAAGGTCTTCCGGCCCTCGTTGAAAGTGAGGCACTTGATGTAACCACTGGCGAGTCTTGAGAGTATACTCCGGGTACGTCTGTAACACGGAAAAGATTAGGGACAAACCCGGTTTTGAGTCCATGTACCAATTATGGGTGGAGGGTGTTCTTTTCCCCTTTCTTTTAAACTCCTTTTTTTTACACGATAGTTATAGGACTGTTTTAGATACCTTCGGTTGCAACAATCATCTTATCACTTACTTTTCTGGAATAACTAAAACAACAATAACATTAATATCGTTTCAGGTACCAAAGCTATTCGGTGTTCACCCGGGCAAAGGTCCCGTGTCTGGCGGCACCAATGTCACCATCTACGGTAGCAGCATTGGAAGCAGGGTTCGTCGCATACGCTTACCATGGCCGGGGTGCCATGCGTCGTACTCAGGTGAGTTTTATTTAAAATTACTTCGAAGAACTTTATTACCGCTATACTGCTGTACTTCGGTCTGCAGTGGCCATGTAAATCATACTAGCTAATAAACCATTGTTGCAAGCGCTCAATAAAGTCAATTTATTTTAATGGTTACGCAGTTACCTGCCCCAAAGGAGAATTTAAATTTTTCCCTCATTTCTTCGTTAATTCTTTGTGGGTTTTGACAGTATCTTTTTTCAATGGTTGTTTGAACGGACGAAGCGTGATCGTTTGTGAGATAGAATCATTTTTATGGTAAACTCATTTTTTTTATGGTGAAACCAAGACAAAATTTTTTTAACAGTGCGTTCTTTTCAGCATACAGTCCCTCCGAAGGCTGGTGTGTGACGGGCAAATAGCACCGTCCCAGCTGAAGGGGCCCCCCTATTTGCTCATGGACAATGTGTCATAAGTGAAGCTTCGTCTTCAGAACAACCGATGGAATTGGTCTCGGGATTCACATTCTTACCCGATCCACAAGCATAACATTCCCGCATGCGACCACACTGAGGTTGTTGCAAAAAGTGTCTGACATTTGTATTTTTTACCTGCGTCAGTCGCGTAATAGTGTTATCGTTTAAATTTGCATATTATAGCAGTTTAGGGTGGAGACCTTCGCTCGGTTATCTCCAAGTCTTAGAAAGCAAAAAAAAGATTTTTAGATTTTTTTAAAAATTTAAATAGAAAAAATTTTTTTAGTTTAAAATAAATTAAGGAATTTTTTCATTTTAATGTACTTTAAAGTAGTTGGACACATCCTCTTTGCTCTAGAGATACACATACTTGGGGTCGTTATGGCGATTTTCCGACGTTTAAGACTGTTCTACTTGGTATTTGTAACCAAATTGTCCCTTAATTTGTGTTTAAAAGAACTACGACAAATTTTATGAGTTGTAGAAATGACTCTGAAATGTTTTTCTTTAAACAAGGCATACATGGAGAGAGAGGACTGTGAACGTCGCCAAACATCGCCACTCTTTCTCAAGACGTTACCAAAGCATTTTTTACTCGTCAGTGAGGTTTATTAACACGTCCACATGGGCACACAAAAACAATTGCTGGAGATGAAAAAATGCTTTCGGTAACGTCTTGCGGAAGGAGATGTTTGGCGACAATTCACAGGGTCCCCCCGATTTAGCAGCTTTACACGCGTCAGTCACAAACTAAACGTTTAATAGTCTACAATTTTAATAATAGTAGAAGTCTTAGGGTGCCAAAAGAATGAAGTGATTTTTGGCAGGTAGCTGCCAAAGTGTTTCGTGCATTCGGAACAAAGCGAATGGCTTTTTGCCAATAATGCTCATTTTAACCTTATTTAAAACTTATTTTTTTATAAAGGATACACGAGGATAAAAGTTATCCATCGCCATGTTCTGGTATTTCTTTCTGTTTTTATCTCTTCTTTTTATCATTTATTTGTATTTTGCGATATATCATTGCTCAATGTACAGTTTTTTTCATATTTAATTTCATGCTTATTTACTCTTTTTTTTCAGTGGTACCGTGAACGTGAGCGTGACCCCCCCCGGCGAGCACTTGGACGCGTGGCTCACCCGGAAATGATGGTGATGGTGGCTCCACATCACGGGAGAGAACTAGAGTTTCACGAAGTTAGTACTTTTAAATTTAATAACAGTGGAATCTGCAGTTTCAAAAAAACAAAATTCACGTTTCATTTTCACACAATTTTGTCTTAGCTTTTGTTAGGTATCCATTCTGATATGGGCAGGAAACTCAGTATTTAGATAATGAATTCCCGGAACATAGTTGGAAGCACTCAAAAATAAAAAAAAGAACTAATGACTGATTATTTTGGATCAAAATGGATCTTTAAATTCGTAATATACGAACTAAACGAAACATACATTTAAATGTACCAGATTCTGATGTTAAAAATTTTTAAAACAAGGTTCTCCATGAAATATAAATTTGTGAGGCAAAGTGGTTAGGGTTGTGCTTCGCATGCCATGCCACAGGTCCTAGGACGAATCCCGGTTGGGAGGTCACTCATCCTTCATCCTTTAAGTGGATCGATAAAGTGAGGACGCATGTTGAGAACTAAACACTGGGGGTTTTCCGCTTGAGGTTACCACCTAAACGGGCAGATCCAAGTACTCCGCAGCTCTTGGTCAATAAGCTAAAAAGGGCACGGCAGCTTTGGCCACTAACGAACGTGGTGGAGGAAGTTTTAGTTTATGATATCTGCACATTGTCTGATCTTTCCCCACAGCCGTGCTGGGTACTAGGTCCGAACATATGTCGTCCCCAAACCCCCCCGCCCCTATAGGGCACCCAGGCCTACACCCCCGACCGAGCGCGCCCCTCTTTCACCCACGTGGCTTTTCCTAATGGACGGCGCCCCAGGCCCCGAGATCTCCCCGGGGACGGGGCACAATGCGTATACCCGGACCCGGATTACGAGACTTTTTGAAGGTGGATTGTGAAGAAGCCCTATGATGAGGCCCCTCTTGAAAAAAAAGTGAGTGATTTAGGTGTGTTAGTTTTGTGTATTATTAAATTATCAATCTGTGGGAGGGCCACGGAAATTTTGAAGTGGTTAGTCTGGTTTGCATGAATAATTGTGTGAAGGAGTGTGTTGCAAATTTACATTCTAGAACAAACTTAATTAGGGTCCGTCCTCGATTGCGACTTTTGATAATGGTAAGTTGAATTGGACGAAGTCGCCAATGAAGGCCACACCCTATATCTTATTATCCTTTGGGGATATGAGTTTTGAAACTAATCCTTTTATGTGTTCGGTGAATAAATACTTAACACAGAAAAAATAACGCCAAATTAAATAATTGTATTTTGTGGAAATAAAACGTGAAGCTTGTTTAAATTGTTTCAAGAAAAGTTATTTTTCTTAAATATGAGGTCAACTGATACACAGATAATTTCTGAAAACATTGATAACATTTATTTATTTTAAAATTTTAATTCTAGGGGGGGAAATCTAAAGTATATAAATCTATATTCATACATCAACTTATTCAAATGAACGAGCCCAACCCAATCTTAGTTTCCTTTGGAGGATTGAGTTTTGAAACTACATCCTTTATATGTGTTGGAGAATAAATCTTAAAAGAAAAAAAAACGCAAATTAAATACATCTGTATTTTGGGAAATATAGTGAAGCTTTTTTAATATTAGTTTCAAGAAAAGTTTTTTCTTAAATATGAGGTCAATGATACACAGATAATTTCTGAAAACATCAAAATTTATTTATTTTAAATATTTTAATTTAGGGGGGATAACTAAAATATATAAATCATATATTTACAAAACTTATTCTAAATTTATTTGGTACACCTTTCTTCAAAACAACTTTTCCTATGAGCTCCATCCATATTCCTTGCAACATTATCCCGATTCATCAAGAACAATTTCAATTTTCTATGGTTTTACCTTTGCTTTTAAACTATTTTTAATTGTTCACCCAACATTTTTTTTGCAGGGCGGTTCTTAGGTTTAGCCCAGTCCCCGTCCGACATCTTGTACCTGGGCAGCCATGTGTGCAACGTCCCTCGGTGGATCAGAAAGACTGCCTGTCTCATCCCCGCGGAGTTGGGCTCACCGAAATGCCATGCCTTCCAGTGGAGGTGAGGATCATGGATTTCATTTATTCCACGGGTCAATTCACAGTTTTTGTCAGTTAATCTTCTTCTCTAAATATTATTATAACAGTCTTGACCACAATAAAATGTGTTAAATAACAAAAAAAAATTTCCGAAGCCGTACTTGTTTTATCGGATCTAAATTTAACCGATCAAATTTTTTTATCCCTAATGTGGTAAGAATAGCTGAAAAACACCACACACCCACTTATTGGGTGGAAAAAAAATACGAAATGTTGACGACGAACTTCAACAAAAAAAAGTATGTTTTTTTTAATAGATAAAAACTTGACTACTTGTTGTTGCTAATCCCTTTTGTCTGACTCCGTCAGAAAGATCCACGAGTTCGTTGACTGTTAAAAAGTCGAACACCAGAAGAGGGTTGCAAAAAATTGCTCTCTTGAGAGTGCCATGCAATCCAAAGGTGTCAGGAGAAACCTGATGATTTTGGCATTGGTGCAGGTGGCGAAAGCCTTCCTGCCCTCGTTGAATGTGAGACACTTAAATACTACTTAATTCAATTGAATAAAATGACACATTATTGAATTATGTATTTATTTATAAGAGAAATAGGGGTTTGCCAATAGTCGAGACAGCATCGGCGCCATCATTCTCATTAAAATACATGGATTAATTATTTAATATGATAAGACTCTTAGAATATCCCGTATTTGATGTGCTGATGACAGTACTTGTTGCTAAAATTTAGATGGCATCTGGTGAAACTTCTAATCTACTGTTTTAGCTAGTTTACAGAGCTTCAGCTTCCCCTATATGTCTTTCTAAATTTTGAGTTTCAGTCAACGAGTTACGAGTAAGGAGACGAATACGAGTTTGATACCTGAGCAAGCACACTTCAACGCAATACGATTTCTTTGTTGTTGTTCAAAGTCCTGGTGCCTGTTCATTGAATAGATTCAAGAATTGGAATAATATTTGGTGGAATACTAAGTAACAAAACATTGATACCTTTGATTTCCAAGGTATATGTTTATTAACTCATTAACGACGGTAGCAAGAAAATTTGCCAAGCAAAAGTGACCTTTCTGTCTAAGTTTCTTATCTAAGTAAACAAAGTATAAGACACTTTTAGACAATTGTCCTGAGAAATTTATATAGGATAAATTAAGTTACAAGATAAAAAAAAACTCAAGTTAACATTTTTTTATTCGTAAATGAAGGTTTAAGGATGTTTACAAATCTTCGCTAATGGGTTGACATTTATTTTATTCCATGTCTAGGTATCTTCAGGCGAAGGCCGACTGAAGCAACATCTCGGTTTCATCGAATTCGTTGAACGAGGAGACCAGTCCCGTGACTATCGGCGTACTCACTGCATCAGTTCTCGTTGCCTGCATCATAGCATGCCTAGTTTACCTCTACTGCCGCCGTGTGGCGCGCAGGAAGCGTCATCAGGATACATAGTTGCTTACACCGCTGAGCAGAGGCAGCAAAATCAGTCTAATGGGGACGCATGTGGAGGCGCCAGAAGGCAGGATAGCAATGGTAAGTAGTTAGGTTAAGTAACTAAATCAATGTTAAAGGACATTAAATAATGTACTTTAGTGAAATTTCTTCCAATTTTGACAGAGTTTAAAGGGTCTAACAACGATTTAATTAGGTTCTTCGTTCTTATGATGGCCTTGTAGATAGATTCTTTGACAATATTATTTTGGATGTTTTTTAGCTTCCACACTACGTTTATAACGTAAAAAGTGGAAGGTATTTTAATCGTTCAGTCCGTCCGTCTGTCCGTCCGTCCGCCTGTCACCCACTTTCACAGAAATAACCACAAGTCCAACAGACAAGTGGGATACGTCATTTTGAAGCAAAAAATCAGATTAGGCTACATTCCAAATTTCATTAAAAAAATTAAATTAGAAGTTTATTTAAAATTTAAATAACTAAAATTTTTATCTACATTGAAATAACATGCAAATTCCATTTTTATTCATATTTTCACTGTTGCCATCCACAAGTCCCACAGACAAGTGAGATACGTCATTTTGAAGCAAAAAATCAGATTAGGCTACATTCCAAATTTCATTAAAAAAATTTAATTAGAAGTTTATTTAAAATTTAAATAACTAAAAAATTAATCTACATTGAAATAACATACAAATTCCATTTTTATTCAATATTTTTCACTGTTGCCATTTCGTTAAACGTATGAGAAACTTTATTTAAAATAAAAAAAACACATTTTGAAAGAATATTATTTACTCGATATAATTCAGTTTTGATTATTGTAATATCACAATAGAGTTCTTTTGATGGTTTATTATATATGTATGAAGAAGGATGCATAGAGAATTCTAACTTGGCATAAAAATATGCAAAGTTTCGCTTTTATTTTTAAAGCATCAATTGCACTAATTATATATTTTTTCGAAACTGTAAATTAATTTAACAAACGATAAATGACTGAATTTTCGAAAGAAATGTAAATGGTAAATTGTGGCGACACAAAGATATTTATTAAAAAGATTACATTATTATTCTTCGAACTTCAAACAAATTAAGCAAATGATAAAGTCTAATTATTAAATCTGAGAAAGATTAACGATAATAATTAATTTTATCGTTTAAATGTTTAATTACAACTATCTAAAGGCTCTGTTTGGCGAATTTCTTTCTGAGGTGTATAAATAGTTTGTTTCTGTTGAGCACAAATGTTGTGTGAAAGCGGTTTAAGTGACAGATTCTGTAACAAACCTACTTGTTATTTCACAGTGTTGCAAAAAGTATATTGTTCGTCGTATCTGAAAGTTTGATTAAAAAAATCGTTCTCGTTCACCTTTTATGACTAGTACTTTATTTTTTTAAATATATTTTTATTCATTCTTGAAGGTTAAAATCATCAAGAATCTTCATACCTTCAAACAATATACAGTTTGTTGTTTGTGCCACCTTACGCATTGTCTTTTTTTTACTCACATACAATTTTGTGTGGTTTTGATTATTTTAGATTACCACGATTTACGTGGTCGAAACATTAACCGCCAAATATCGGCAACCAAGGAGGCAACTGCCGCCAAATGGCATCCTGACGAAGCAGAGGTCAGTCCAGAAGACGAGGTTCCAGGAGTAGACGAGGAAACGAGGCATCTGCTGGAGTCGGAAAACATCCTCATCTACAGGAATGAACTAACACTGGGCGAGATCATCGGAGTTGGTAAGAAAACTAGTTAAAAATAAAATAATAATAATTTCTGATATAGATGCTATGCTGAGCTATAAAATTGTAGGGTGTAAACGAAAAGTAAGCTGCAAATTCGGCTTTAACTATATACGTTAAGGAATGCGTTTGTGTTAAGTAATGATTATTTATGTTTAGGTTTATGTTGCATTTGAGTAATCTTGAAGACTCGGATATTTACATTAAATCGACGAAGCCAGAAATGTTATGAGAGAGAGAGGGAGATTTTATGAATTGCATAAAAATCGCCCAATAAAATCAAATGTGTTTTAAGTTAAATTGTTGGCTTTTGAATTTATAGACTGATTCTAACGGAGTTTTCAATAGCGATACATTTTAATTTGGGATTTTGTCCCCTTTAGGACATTTTGGGTGTGTGTATCGAGGAGAACTGCAAAGGCCTGGTAAAGATGAAAAGGTTGAAGTGGCTATCAAGACCTTGCACAATAGTAAGTGTTGATTCTTATAATAATATGATAGTCTTTTTCAATAAATTTTACTTATGTATATTGGCTATAAAACTTTACTATAACCTCAACTAGAACAAAAAAGATTTTTTTTAATCTTTTGACCTTTAAATATTAATAACTCAAATTATAGTAAGATGTCAAATAAATTCAACTCGTTTTTTACTTAGGTTCCGCCAGCGTATTGCAGGATGTCGAATCTTTCCTCCAGGAAGGTTTGATGATGAAGGACTTTCAGCATCCGAATGTGCTGACTTTGATTGGGGTGTGTTTCGAAGAAGGCGCCAGGAAGCAACCCATGGTTGTCATACCCTACATGAAGCACGGGGATCTCCTCGCTTACATACGTGAGGAGAACAACGTAAGTACAACATCTATAACTAAATAGACAAATGCTGATTTTATGACATGGCATTTTACAAGGGCCGTGTTAACCTTGTGGCGGTTCACCACACGTCCAACCTCAATGTACCAACTTCAATGTAATTCACGCTAGATGGCGCTGAGTTACCACTGCGTTCCTACCAGTAATCTAGTTAACAACGAAAACAGTAGTATAAAAGCCGAAGTAACTCATCTCCACTTTGAGGATCCTTTTGGTAGACTATGGGTTGCTGAGGCCGCTCCTGGAGGTTGAGACATAGGGATTGAAATCGGAAGGTATCGGGTACCATACCCACCACCACAAGCATTTGCCCAGTAAATACTAATGTCCTTGAACACTCCGTAAGTTCTGTGGTCGGTGGTTAGCAGTTATGATAGGTACACATGGAGGGATAGGGTATGTGAACTTTCGTCAAACATCTCAAATTTTTCGCCAAGACGTTACCAAAAACATTTTCGCTCGTCAGTGAACTTCAACATGTTATGTGGGCACACAAAACCAATCACTGAGGAGTGAAAATGGTTTCGGTAACATTTTGGAAGAAAAGTGACAATGTTTGGCAAAAATTCACATGTTCACACACCTTTCCCTGGGTGTATGGGTAGATTTTCACGTACAGGGCGTCTAGAGAATTTCCTTCTTCTCCAGTCTCGTGTCTAAATTACAGGCATGAAAGTTTTCCG
Organism: Oedothorax gibbosus; assembly: GCA_019343175.1. Taxonomy (NCBI): domain Eukaryota; kingdom Metazoa; phylum Arthropoda; class Arachnida; order Araneae; family Linyphiidae; genus Oedothorax; species Oedothorax gibbosus. Next base: position 4,594 of record JAFNEN010001667.1, on the reverse strand, counting down.
CCTTTCGGCGGAAATCCGCCTTTTTTAATCTCATTTTGGCTGATCCTGAGATCGATGCAGAACCGTTGAGAAATTGTTATCCATATATATAGGGGGGTCCTATCATTAAACGAGGCGAGACATTACGATGCGTCGATGTTTGGTTGACCGATCCGTCCTGGAACTATAAAAATAACGGGACCTACTGCCATTTCGTCGCAAATAAGCGAGCAAAAATTGTGGCATCGAGGTTTGGTTCACTGATCCTTGAACTATACAAATAACAGACTGTAATGCGATTTTGCCGCAAAATAAGCACAAATTACGAGACTTTGAACTTTGATTGGCAGGTCCGTTTGAACTAAAGCTATAAAAATAACGAGTCACTACTACTGCGATTTCGCTGCGAACTAATTCACTGAAATAGCGATACAATTAGCTAGAACTGCGATGCATTTTTTATTTTTTCTTCGCACCGTAATTCGGTGAAACTAAACTTAAATTTCAACAAACAATAAGTTCAAATAACAGGTTCTAATAATGAAAATAAAAATTTTAATTAAAATGTGAAGATGAATTAAGATTAGATTATAGTAAGTTTTCTTTAATTATCGGCCAGCAAACCAGTCAAATAGTTTCCTCCATTCTCGGTCCATATGAATGAAAACTTAACTTAAATTTCAATGAAGAACAAGTTTAAATAATAAATTTTAATAATAAAGATAAAAAATATAATTAAAATTTGAAGATGAATTAATATTAGATTTCACTCAGATGTCTTCAAATATCGGTTACCGGCCAGTGCAATCCCCCATTAAAAGAGGATCATCTTCACCTGACCAAAAATATGCAGTCCAATAATGCTTCCTGATTTACTTATTTTACTACCTAGTAATTTTCACAATCTACCGATGATGTCATGTTGCACAGAATGATTGACAGTTCTCTGGCTCTGCGTGATCAGAAGTGTATCTCGTTATTTTTGTAGCTCCAGTTTAGGCCAAGTCGTGCAACCAGAATATTTTCTTATTAAGTGTATGAATCACGGTATCCGTGAATCGGAATCACAAGAACAGCTTGAATGGAAAAAAATACTTTTTGTTTACGTTTGAACCTTTTTTTTTTCCTACTTCGGCCTATGCTGGGGTTTTTGATTTTAGACAATTTTTAGTTTAAAAAAAGGGAGTGTCCACTTATACACGCTTTATATATTTAGGCTGTTAGTGAATTTAGTGTCCTTTAAATTTTTTGGAAAAGTGCTTGAATTTTTTTCTAACTTTGAATGAACTATGTTACTAAGGATGTGTATTGAAAGACCAAAAGTTAGGGATTTCAATCTCAATGAGGCAATTTTTTTCCAAGTCCCGGCGCCAAGATATTTAGCCTTATGATGTACTGCCATCGACCAAAACTTGTTGGTAATACACTAACTGAACAGCTAAAAATGTTCACACACATAGACAATTTATAAAAAATTATCAGTGTATTGTTAAGCTATGCGGCTAAACAAAATTAATCAACTGCAACTAATTTTATATTTATCTAGTAAGAGTAATTCATTAGTTATCAGATTTTTTTAAAATTAAATATGATTTAATATGGCATCGATATACAGATTTAAAGTAAAACTAAATTATATTATTCAAGCATTTTTTTTCTATGTATGCATTTTATGGGAACTAATATAACTAAATTTTCGATTGGTTTGCACGTCGTTACGCCGATAGTGCAAAAAAAAATGAATTCAGTGTTCAGCCTTTTTGGTTAGTTTGCACTTTCATGCCTGAAATTAGGAATGCTAATTTTTGTTGCGCAATCGTCATCATCAGCAGTTAGAGCTTCAGCAATAATGTTAAATTATTTTTTTTAAAAAAGAAGTTTATACTATACAATTGGCGTGTTTCAGGTGGTATATTTTTTCCAGCTTTCTTTCTTGCTATTTCTTCGATTGGTGCTCTGTTCCCACGAGATATTGTTTCACCAATCGAGGCGCAAGAATTAATATATTTTCATTAAGCATTTCAGCTGCCACTCAAGATCTGAAACATGCCAGTTGGAAATAATTTCTTGTGAAAAATTATTATTCTTTGCCGGTAAAATTTATTTTCTAATACTTTTTATTTAATTCAGCATCCGACAGTGAGAAATCTTCTAACATTCGGTGTTCAAATTGCCGCTGGAATGGCATACCTTGCCGAGATGAAATTCGTGCATCGAGATTTAGCCGCAAGAAACTGCATGTAAGTAATTGAGTATATCTAAAATATGTTTGCAATATCATAAATCGTATGTTCACGATAATGTAATAAAATATACAAACGTATGATGTCAAATTATGCCGTTATTTTTTATATCCTCTTCACTTCCAAAAAAAATCCTAAGCATACATTCTTCATATAAGCATATTTTTCAAATAATTATTAAAGTATGTTATGACATTTGATGAGAGGCTCATCAATTTAGTGGAATTTGGTGTTTGGAGCGGTAAAAACATACATTTTTGCTATGATATGAATAAACAAACTTAGTTTCTTGCATTTAATAGCCTATTTTTAACATTTGTTTTCATGCAAAATGTTTCATACATTTACCGTAGAAGGGGATGCAGATTTAGATAGGTAGGTTGGTACATGTATTTTCTGGTTTGTGTGCTTGATCATCTCGCTCATAAACTTTCGTCCAGTAAGACAGACACATACAGAATTTTTACTAACACACAGAGAGAAAGTTACACCCAGGGCGAAGGCGGAAATCGAACCCGCACCCGGTTCAGTACGCAGAATGTATAGCTTTATTATGACGTTAATTGAAGCATGTGTCTTGCAGGCTGTCCGCCGATCTGGAGGTGAAGGTGGCCGACTTCGGTCTGTCTCGCGACATCTACGAGCGCGACTACTACAGCAGCGACAACAAGAAGACCAAACTGCCCGTCAAGTGGATGGCCCCGGAGAGCCTCGAGAAGGGGACCTACTCCACCAAGACAGACGTCGTGAGTACATTTCATGATTGTTTTTTCCCTTTATGCACTGAATTAATATTTAATTTTAACTAGATATATACCGTTGCCTATTATAATGCTATCTGTGAATACATTACGGTAAAAAAAAAGAGTTGGAACATAAAGTGCACTTTATGAGGAATTTATTTTCCTTTTTTTTTATTTATAATTAAATTTCACTGACCAGCAACGAAATTTAATCGAACGAATAGGATTTACCACTTTAGTCCTTAAGGTTTTAAAACTGAATACTGCATTAATAAAATCCCCATTACCATCTATTTTCCCTTAAACGAAAAATGAAAAGTAAAACAACAGTCTCTTAAACTGGACTTATTATGTACCGTCAGGGCATAGCGAATTGACGCGGGTAACCAAAGTTAAATTTTTCTGGAGCTTACTTCACTTTTGAAAACGTTAATGTGCTAAAACAGTACAATTCAATCAAAAAGTTTTACCTTGCCCCCCATTTCTCCAAATGTACAATGAAAGGTAAGACAGCGGTCTTATATAATATACCGTCCATAATTAAGAAGTTTTTGATTTGTAAGGACAAGGGCTTTAAAATGCAATAAAAAGCTCTCAAATTATGTGAAAGTGTATTTAGGTGTCGTTGTACGTCATTTTTTGCCTGATACTGGGAAAGTCTAGAATTTTGGTTCATGAAACCATAAAATGAATGTCACTTTATTCGTTTTGAGGAGTCCTTTTAAACAACTTGCCTATGGTTGGTCCAAATTTTATGTTAATTACTCTAATTTTATAGTAGAGAGACCGTATAGAATGTTTTCCAGTTTAATTTTTTACACAAATCATACTTCTGTTATAGGATTAGATCAAATGTTTTTTATTTTTCGTAAAATTATAGCTATTTTTATTTGTTTAAAGTTTGAAAATATAACAATCAAATCCACCATGCTTCAGAAAAATAATAAATATTTTTAATGTGATTTAATAAATTAAGACCAACTTGTATTGTTTATCTTAGCTGTTTATAAAACACCATTAAAATTTTCCATCCAAGGGCTAAGATTGTTATATAGTAGTTGTTATTCGAATTTGTTATAATATTTTTTATTTATTTCAGTGGTCATACGGTGTTGTTCTTTGGGAACTTATGACTCGAGGCGTCAGTCCTTATCCTGATGTCGACAACTGGGACATCATCCAATATCTCAAGTCAGGGCGGAGAATGCCCCAACCGTCTTATTGTCCAGACCTGCTGTAAGTACAAGTTTATTGATATTGCATAATTTTGCCTAAATGAATGTTTAAATAACGCATTCCATTTATTAATTAGAATTTTTTTTCAATATTTCGGTTCAGATATTTGATATAACATGCATTTTAAACGCTGCAACAATCCACCCAATAGTTTAACACAGTTACGAACAATCGTTTCCCTCGCTCTTCGATGAAAATATAGCAAACCTCGGTTGGTGCGATCTCGCGAGGAATATAGCCGCTAAGATGGCTAATTTATCGCGCAACCATACTGCCAAAGGTAATATAGATTTTACTAAATTAAAAATAGACAGAATATTTTGGAACTTCAAACCTACGTCAGATTATGAACTAGGACATTCTTAATCGTTTAGTAAAAACCGCTTTCAGATT
>JAFNEN010001666.1:0-16301 GCA_019343175.1 Oedothorax gibbosus | reverse complement strand
GTACATTTTATCACGTCCGCTTCCTTACTCTGGTTAAGGGGTTTGCGGTAAGTAAATTTGAATAAAGGCAAATTTTTTAAAAAAAATTTACAGTTTTGTGGAGTTTCTTTAAGGAAAAATTCCTTAATGAATAGAACAAATATTTTAAATAAAAACCAACTTTTATTTTTTTTAACATTGGAAGTTGGAATTGTAACCTTTTTTGAGAATGACCCATATACTGAGGTTTTTTTAGCTATTAATGTTCAAAAAATAAATATAGAGTGCAGTATAAACTTCCGGAAATATAATTTAACAAGAAGTAAATTTGTTGTGAATGACTTGTTTTGTATTCTGATTCTAACTTATACTTTACAAGAAAGAAATGATTCATTTTTCAAAAGGTATTTCGAAGAATGTATTCTATTTTTGTTAAAAAGATGATATTATTCAAAAAGTTCAAAGAATCGCAGATTAAGGTTTTGTTGAAGATGTTTTCTTTTGTATTGCATTGAGTTCTGATGGATGATTTGTATACATGTGTAAAATATACCATATTTTGATTATTTTGAAAGAAGCCCCAATTTATAACAACAGAAAGAAGGTTTCAGAATACATGAAAATGCTACGAAATTGATATTCCCCAGAGTGAAAAAAATAAAAAAATTTATCACGATGCCAAGAGCCTACCTAGCAATGTCTATACAAGAAAAACCTACATACAGATTTTAAAGATATAAAAATTTAAATATTTAAAATTAATAATAATTACTTAAGATATTTTAATTATGACACTTGATACCATCTTTTGGAATGTGTAAATGCACTTAGCAGGCCCATAATTTACGTAATCACAAGATGTACTTTGCAACAGCTTCACAAATCAATATAATTAATTTTCATGAACATGTAAATTATTGTGTTCTATATTTATTTCATTTTCAACCCTTTTTAAACACAACCCTACTTCACACGTGCAAAATTATGTACACACCTTCAATCAAAGTTTATTTCCCCTGAATTGGGTGTTATACTTGTCGAGAATTGACGACGATTATTATTCTCACCTATACCTATAATATTTATCTTGCTAATTTTGTTTACTGCCGAATGGCAACACTTTCTTGTTTTACTGTTTTTGAGTTTTAACATGTTTTAGTTGCTAATAAAAATGCCTTGGTGAAACACGTTGTGTCTTCTCTTAGCCTGTTTGAGTTGATGCCTTGGGAAACATTGAACGTTCTTATTTACATGAGAGACTTAATTAGACTTTAACTTAGTGATAATTAGTTCATGTTATAATGTATGACTTTGAGTAGTCTTCAAATTAGTTTCATAGTAATAACGACGTCGGTAAATTTTCGACAATACTCACAACCTAGTGCTAATTCGTTGAACAACAAACTTTCTAACTCTGTCCCCATAAGAATAATTCCAAAGTTCCACGAAGGTTCATTGTGTCTCAAGAATATAAGAGCCATCCGGATATTGGGTCACTAAGTATATGAAATGAGGACCTAGAATCTTCTATATTATTAACGGCGGATTGAGGGTAAAATAAAGGTGCACATAAACATTACAAATTTTCGACTTACACTACTTTATGCTATAACTGTTTCATTTGTAATTTTGAATTTCATATGAAATGCTTAAATACACTTCTCAAAACAATTAGGGGAGCGCTTTGCGTACTTTTGTTTACCCTTTCAGTTCCAACTTCCTTATTTTTTATTCTAAGTAATCTAAAATTGTGTGAAATAGATTCATTATGCATCCAGAATGAAATGGTAAAAAAAAATTATTTGTTAACTAAAATTTAAGAGGGAAAAAAATTGGAATCATAACTTTTGAAAAAATTATAAAAAAAAATTTTTAAACTTTATTTGTTAAAAAAAAAAGTATAAAATCAATTTTGAAACAGTGAATGAAATTTTAAAATTTCTATATTACTATATTTATACTTTTATGTGGTTCTAAAATACGACGCCCGTCGGCAGTAGCCCTCGTGTAACTCTAGTGCGACGATAATTCAAAACTAAACTAAACTAAACTATTTTATGCTTTTACCCGTATATATGTATTCCGTCCTCATAATCATCCACTCGTCTCTTCGTATACCCTCTCCCCTAACTTTTAACTTCCAAATTTTTATTATTTTTCACTGTATAAATATGGTGCCTGGTTCACCCCGAAAATATGGTCTCTAGTAGATGCAACGGCTGTCTGGTGAAATGTTTAACCATATGTTCTGCATTGGTTGAACCGTTATCGGATATTTGTTTCTGAAACGAAAAAAAAAATATTCAATAGACTACCAAAAATCTAGTGAAAGATTTCACCATACAGTCGTTGCGAGAAACCATTTTGATGTTGAAAGCGAACACACATTTTTTAACAGTGCTGAAGATTTCCCCAAGAAGGAATCATGATTTTTTAATATATCCTATCTAATGACCTTTTTTTATAATAAGATAAAATACTTTTATAAATTCCACCAATTAGCACACAACACAATTGAATAGCTAAGTGTACGAAAGTGCTAAGTGACATTTTTTTTAAAAAATGAGATTTTTGTGTCATTGAACCATGGTATTCTCTCCTATAAAAATAACAAATTCCAATTTTTTCATAATCTTAAGATTAAGACTTACATTTTGTAAGTGCCGTTTTTAAACGTATCTGTTTCTAAACGAAAAACTTTAGATCGATTTTTCTCTTTTTCTTCTTTATGTCACTTAGCTGGTTATTCTGGTTTGACGGAATATCGAAAATCTAGTTAAACATTTCACCACATAGCCGTTGCAGCTACTAGGAGCCATATTTTTGGTGAAAACAAGCGCCAAGTTTTTAACAGGACTGAATGATTCTCAAATAATTAATCAATTTTTTGCATACATCTGTTGCGGTGTGCTTGTTTTGTGTCGGGGCTGCTTCAGGTTGCGTCCCGTGGCTTTGGTAGTGATCGTTGCTTGGCGCTGGAGCTACACGATGCTCTGGAGCAGTCCCACGGAAGCTAGATTATTTTTCTACTGTATAGTTCTTCAAAATGTGTTTGTGTTTTTAGATTAAACGCACTGAGCCAAAGGTGACAACTAAACATCCTTTCTAATGACTTTTTCTTATAATATTATAATATAAAAGAAACAATATTTTTCTTAATCCCACCAATCAGCTCGCATCACAATTGTGCCAAAAAAAAAGAATGGACGCCTATTTTAACTAGGGCATAGCAAAAAAGTTATATTGCCACATTAGCCGCAGTCATTACTGCTCTTAATGCTGATTGCGGTCTAGATTGAATTATTTCTTGGCGAATTTAAGAAAAAAATCTTATATTGTAGTTAAACTCTTTGTGCGAAACCACTTTCTAATTAAAGATTTTCGGCCAGTTACATTGAATGGGGATTCGGAAAAAAGGGACAAAGCAATCAAAGAAGCCAAGTTTTTGACAAAAGCTATGTGATATTTTTTGTTCACTTAAAGAAATATAGGATAAAAATGTTTTACTTAAAGCTGATTAATTATAGTTAGTTGGTAAAAAGAAACTGTCTAATTAGCGTTTTTCATTTGATTTATAAAAGGAAAAACTTCTTCTTTGAGATGTTCTTTCCGTGAAGTTCTTATGTGTTTTTTTTATAAATTAACATGCTAAACAATATATATCAAGTTTTTCTTTGTTCAAATGTAATGGTTTTAGGACAATAAATATAAAAATAATAATTTTTAAATAAATGTGATATGTATGTTGTTTTAAACACTTGCCCCACAGTTATTATTAATATTTAATTATTACATAAATTATTTTTAAATAGAGTGCAGTTAATCCATATTAAAATTATAATTAAATCTATTAAAAAAATGCACAAAATATTTATTACAAAATATGTCATTTCCAGTTACATAATCACGATTAATGGGGAATTAAATTACACATTTTCTAAGATACACAAAAATATCTTCTTCCATTCCTAAGAATTGTCATTTGAAAGTTTGACAATAATATCAGATAAGTTTTTTTTCCCTGAAAAACAACATCGCTTAGAGCAAATCGTTCCATTACTAAAAGGATTCGAAGCCGTAATTTGTAATATAATGATGTCTTTACAAAAACCGACCCAACAACATTAAAGTAGAGAGGAAGAATTAAGTAGGGAGAAGTATTATCACTCTTGAAACAAACGAGCGGTTTTAACTCAGTCTGAGTTAATTTCCACTCCTTTCCGGTGCCGAAAATGCACTCCCCCTATAGGAGTGGATTTCACTCTTTTTGCGGAGTTGGAAAAAAGAAATAAAAGAAAACAATCTACGTCCTACAATCTTAAAACGAGCGGTTTTAACTCAGTCTGAGTTAAATTCCACTACTTTCCGTGCCGAAAATGCACTTCCCCTTTAGAAGTGGATTTCACTCATTTGTTTTTAAAATACTTTCCCAGCTTGTGTTTCGAATAAATATATGTAAATTCAGGGTGGCCCAAAAGTAGCCTAACAGTTAATGTTGTACCATTGGTAAGAACTTTGGGTTATTTAGAACAGGTATTTGACACAGTCGTGCTTAGTTTTGTTGGTTGGCTAAAATGAAGTCGTACTGCAGCGTATCTTATCCAAAGAGTAGCAATTCGTGGACTTCGATTGGTTAGTTTCGAGATATCTTCGGTTTATTAGACCTTACCGACCAGGCTATCCCGGTACCGTTTATTTGTTTGATGCTCTAGAAATATGCAAATGTCACCAGAGGACATAACTTCGAATCCCGTCACCTGCCAAATATCACCTATCACCAGGCCACCGGCCCTGTCGGAATTTAAACCCTGTCGGGGCTTTTACTTAAAAAAAGTTATGAAAATCAAATTGAATATTATTAAAAAAAATTATCGAATAAAATGTAATATAAAATGAATAAGTCAGATAGTTTTATTACATTTGAAAATATTTTTTTGTTTTGTTTGAATTTTGTACACCTATGTTGTTAAAAATTTAAGGGGACGCGGTAAGGATATTGCAAAAAAATAACGAATCCTATATAACGGTAGAGGTTTATTGAAAATGATATAGTGGTTTAGTAAAATGGTTTTTTAAAATTTTATGTTGATTTTTGAATTTTTAATTTTTCGGCTTGTGAATGGTTAAAACCCTAAGGCTTTTAGGGAAATTAATGTAGGGCTTTGAGGTGAACCTAGGTGAGCCTAGGTGAACCTAGAATTTTTTTCCTGTATTGAGGCATATACCATTAACCAAAGTTGGTATGGGATAAGGTCTAGTGTGAATAGTTATTTTTTAAAAAATGATGAAGTTAAAAATTCACAAAAAATCTTATTTTGAGGCAATTTTTATACATAACGCTACAGAACTGCTCTTGTTTAACTGTTAGCTCAATATTCATACCAACTTTTATTAAGAGATGTTGTGGGAACATTTTGCAAAAAACTAAATTAAAAAATTCTTTAAATTGTAGAAGGAGTAGCATTTAGAAAAAACGTTAAATTTTTTTTAATTTTTAATTTAAAAAAAACTTATGTATTTAAAATAATGTAATATGATCTATGAAACTATATAATGTATTTCATATAATAAAACAGACATGGTCTATAAAACCTTACGGAATATCCGAAATCACCATTACAGAGATTAAGCATGCTATTACAAATGGTGGTTCCAAGAATTCTAAATTACAATAATTATGTTTATTCAATATTCTGGTCCATTACAGAGATCAAGGATTATTACTTTTAGGCCAATTTTATTATTAAATTTCGAATTTAATGTCAGTGTAAAAATAATGGACAAATGTTTGCTTAAAATGTAATGGTCCTTGAACAATCGTTTTGCTTCTACTATTGAAATTGAGACAATAGCATTTGAACAATTCCCCTAAATTGTAAAATAAAAAAATCTTTTATGTTGCAAAATTCAAAAGTTTCTCCTTTTATCACGATACATATTGTTGTTGCATGTAGAACCTTGAAATGTTTACAGTTCTAAAGAACGACAATATATGCTAAATAATTTGCAATTTTAAGCATGTTTTATTTTAATTAAAACAACGTTTTGGTAGAAAAACATCTGCAGTTACAAATTCTGTTGGCTAAAATAAACATTTATGAAACGTATCTCATGCTCATTTTCGCATCTTATAACCTTAAAAAAAGAAAAACATTTTTATTGAAATTGTACTTTTATCAAAATTTATTAGATATTAGTCCATTATAAAGGACATATAAACTCAAGCACTTTGCAATAAGTTATTTTATTTTTCCCTACAAAGAAGCATTTTAAACATAATTGCCAAATACATAAAACATATTACACTTACAAAAAACTTAAGTACCGCATACACATAATGTATCTTTGCTAATTTACCATCCATTTTTTATCCTAAAAACAAATGCGAAACTACAAAACAACAAATGACTGTCCAGCTACTTCCACTGAAAAATGCCATTAAAGTATTAGCACCGTTCATGAAATAAATAGGCGCCACGTTCTCTTTAAATTTGTCTACATGGCCTCATTTATAAAGAGCATGCATAATAAAGTTTAAAACGCACTCATTGTAAGAGCTCTGTTCTGGTTTTATGTTTCTAAGACATGCATTGAATTCGGAAAATGATTTACGTTTAGGTTTTTAAGACGCAATAAAAAGTTGAAAGGAAGCTAAGTGGATGCAATTGAAAATCTCAAGCTACTTTGGGAATTGTATACCAATGTACTAGTTTTTTTTTATGGGCGAGGCGATTCACCCTTTTTTTAATGTATAGTTAAGTATGCATATTTTATAAAAACAGACCCGGTGGTAGTTTTTTTGTCATTTGTTACATTGAATGTTCAATGTCCTAAAACGTTTAAGCTATTAAAAAATATTTTGAACATTCACATTAAATTAAAAAAAAACAGTTTTGGATTAGTGAATGATGGATGACTTTTAATTACTTTGGTCTACAGCGTGTCCGTTTAATGGCAGTAGTGCTGTCACTCCTTCGAAACTATAGCCAAGGGTAAAGGCATTGAATAAATGATGGATGGTAAAAACAAAAGTCCTAAATATTTTTTTTAAGCTATTGTAAATGCACAGCTCAAAACAATTAAGGAAGCACATAGTTTAAACCCTTCCACCCTAATGATTCCGTTTGGAGACAACAGCTTGTGAATTTTTCTCACTAAGTTCAGCTCGCACTTATTTCACACAAGTTTTATCAAATTTCCATATTTTTTCTATAAAGTTAGATTTTTTTTGTATCGTTAGATGGAACAATCATGTATTTTGAAGAATTAAAGAATGTTTGCTTAAATTAAATGAAAATATGAAAAACATGGTAAAATAAAATTCACTTTGAAGCAATTTTAATTAATAAATTGACCCTAAATTCTTCATGTTTGCATTTTTAGACGCTTAAAAATTGATTTTAACTATTTTTAACAAACAAGATTTTGAAAAAAAAAATATTGTTATAATTTATTCAAAAGTTATGATCCCAATTTTTTTCCTTAAATTTTTTTTAAAATTAAGATTTTTTTTTAATTTTTTATTCTGGCTGCATATAACCCCACTAAAAATGGTCCGTAGAGATCCAAAAAAAGCCCTTTCCTACCCTATACATAAAATTTAAGACATGAAAAAGGGAAACCCCCCCATTTTAGGCTCCTTTTTTATTTTATTTGGGGAGAAAAAAAAGGGGGGAAAAAAAAAAAAAACCATTGATTTGATTTTTAATTTAAATACCAAAAAAAAATTTTTCGGATAAAAATTTTTTAACATATTATTCAAAAATAAAAATTTTACCCTTTGGGTTTTGGTTTAAAGTTTATAAAATTTAATTAAAAAGAAGCTTTTAATTTTAAACAAACATTTTAATTTGGGTTTAAAAATAATTTTTAAATAAATTTTTTGCAAGGTTTAAAAAAAAATTTTTTTAAAACAAAACTATCCCAAAAGCTGAAAATGAATTTTTAAAAACAAAATTTTTTCCCCTTAAATTTTTTCTAAATTGAGTTAAAATTTGAAAAAAATTTTTTTCCCCTTTGGTTTTACAACGCTAAAAATTTTATTTTAATCATAATCCCCAAGTTTATTTTAAAATTTTTTAGTAAGATTTTACAAATTTTAAAAATTTCCTTAAATTTTTGTTTAAATGTTCTAAATTAATGTTAAAATTTGGTTTAAATCCTTAACCCATTTTTTAAATGTAATTTTATTCTTAACTTAATTTTTTTTTAACTATTTTAAAAAAAAATTTTGAAATTTTGTTAATTTATCAATTTTAAAATCAATTTTTTTTTTTTTTTAAAAATTTTAAAATTTTTTTTTTAAATTTTTTTGCTCGGGGGGGAAAAATTTTAATTTTTAAAATAAAAAAAAAAAAAAAGGAAAAAAAAAAACCCCCTAATTTGCTTTTTAAAAAAATTTTTATTTAAAATTTTTAAGGGAAAAAATGAAAAAAAACTTTAAAAAAAATTTTTCCCCCTTTTGTTTTAAAATTAAAATTAAAAAAAAAAAAAAAATTTAAATTTTTTTTTTTGTTTTTTTTTTTTAAAAATTTTAAAAAAAAAAATTTTTTAAAAAAGGGGCCGGTTTTTTTTAAAAAAAATTTTTTCCCCGTTTTAAAAAAAAAGGGGTTTTACGGGGGGGGGGAAAAAAAAACCCCCCCAAAAAAAAAAAAATTTTTTTTAAAAAAAAGGGGGGGGGTTTTTTAAAAAATTTTGGTTTAAAAACCCCCCGGGGGGGCCCCCGGGGGGGAAAAAAAAAAATTTTAAAAAAAAGGGGAAAACCCCCCCCAAACAAGGTTTTTTTTTTAAAAGCGAAAAAAAAAGGGGTTTTAAAAAAGGGTGCTTTTAAATTTAGCCCCCAAAATTTTTAAAAAAGACCCTTAAAAAAAAGGGGAAAAAAAAACCTGAAAAAAATTTGTTTTTTCAAAAAAAATTCAAAGGATTTAATTATTTTTTTCAAAAAAACCCCTTTTTCCCCAAAAAATGTAACCAAAAAAAACTTTTTATTCTTTCTTTTAATTTATTCGGGAAAAAAACCTAAAAAAATAACTATTTTTTTTTAAAAAAAGAAGTTATTTTTAAAATTTTTTTTTTTTAATAATTAAAAGGGAATTTTAAAAATTTCCTTTTTTGTTTTTTGTTTTTATGTTTTTTAGAAAAATTTTCGAAAAATCAATTTAGAATTTTTTTAAAAAAATTTTTTTTTTTTGGAAATTTTTTTAAAAAAAAAAACCCAAAAAAAACCCCCCCCCCTTTTTTTTTTCCCCCTTTTTTTTTTTTTAAAAAAAAAATTTTTTAAAAATTTTCCCCTTTTTTTTTTTAAAGGGGCCCCCCCCTTATTTTTTCCAAAGGGCCTAAAATTTAATTTTTAAATTTTTAATTTTAAAAAAAACAAAATTGCAATCCCTTTTTTTCGGCCTTTTTTTTTAAAAAAAAAAAAAAACCCCCCTTTTTTTTTTATTTTGGAAAAATTTTTTTTTTTTTATTTTTTTTTTATTTTTTTTTTCCCCCATTTCCTTTTTATTCCTTTTAAATTTTTAAAAAAAAATTAAAGGGGTTCTTAAACCCAAAATTTTAAAAAATTTTAAAAATTAATAAAAAAAAAAACCCCCATAAATTTAATTAATAATTAATTTTTAAATTTTTTTTTAAAAAAAGAATTTTTTTTAAAAAAAAATTAATATAAATTTTCAAAAAAATACAAAAATTTGACAAAAAAAATTAGAGTTTTTATAAAAAATTCCAAAAAAAAATTATATTTTATTTTAAAAAATTCTTTTTAAAAAACGGTTTAAAATTAAAGATTTTCACAAAAAATTTTTTTAAACAAAAAATTTTCCCAAATTTTAAAAAAATTCAAACAAAACTCAAAAATTGTTTTGCAAAAATTTAAAAAATTTTTTAAAAAAATTTTTTTCCCTTTAAATTTTTTTTCCTTTACCTTTATTTTAAAAAAATTTTTTTTCCCCTCAAAAATTTAAAATTGCAAAAAAAATACCCTAAAAAAAATAAAACAAAAAACCCTTTTAAAATAAATCGGAATTAAATAAAAAAATTTGTAAAAAAAAAAATTCCCTTTCTTTTTTTTTTTTTTACTTGGGGGTTTTTTGAAAATAATTTTTTTAATAACTTTTTTTTATTTAATATTAAAATAAATTTAAAAATATTAAATTTATTTTATTTATATTTCTTATATAAATTTATTAATATTATATTAATTATATTAATTTTACATATTACCAACTTATTAAATAACTTTGTGCATAACAGGGATATTTACTCTGATAAATTACGTAAACTTTAAAAATTAAAGATTTAAATATCAATATTGTATCTACTTTTAAATATTGTAAATACATATTTAATAATACATTGTTATTTATATTTAATTGCCTTCGTTAGATTTTTTGTAATATGTACTTTTTTATGCGTCATATTATGAAATTTTAAACTTTACTTTCGGTTATGACGGTTAAATAAATAATATCTTCTTAGTCTACTGCCCTCATGAAACCAGTTTCAGTTTAAATCCAATATCGAAATAGGTTTCTGCAAAACCTTTTGTTTTGGACACAGTTTTAACAATACTATAAGTATGCAAATAAAAGATTTGCGTTTGTAAATAGATCCCTAAATATAAATTGAATAAAAGTCAAATCCAAAAATCCTTTTAACATAGTAGATACAGGATGATACGAAACTATCTTTAAATCCCTTATCCCAAGGGAACTAAGAAGGGAAGAGGATAGTAAATAACTTCCTTTAACTTTAAGATAAATCGACGCCAAGTCTTGCATATTTCAGATATTTTCTTCGAGTAAAGTAGTAAAATCGACTTCTTCGGTAATCCGTGAAAATGTCTTCAATCTCGGCTGAAGTCGATCATGGAGATTAGAATAAGATGCAAGTGCTTGGACTCGGGGAAATATGAAGCTGTCTGGACGTCGAAAAACAGATGTGATACGCCCAAACAATGGCCAGGATTTAGAAATTCAAAAAATTGTGCTTCAGTAAGGGTAAGAAAACTATTTTTACAATAGTATGTTGTTTATTCGGAGAAAGTAGAAGAATTCAAGAAGAATCGCGATAGTTATTGAATACTCGTAATTTTTTTTTTCACCAACCTTGCTGGGCCTTTGGCCCGTTGTTGGTCGACAGTTTTTGTATTTGTATAATACACGTTTTGTATTGTTTAAACATAGCTTGTAAAAAATAGGAAAAACACATTTTTTTGTATTGAGCGTCAGCACAATTATTTTCTGAATTTATTTTTTTAAAGAAATACTTACTTTACGTACTTACTTTTAATACGTACTTTAGAAAAAATACGAATAAATCCAAAATGGAAACATGCCTATCGCCCCTGGCCACAATTTAAAAGTTTCTTTGTCATCCATCTATATCCCATCTAGTTTATATATAACAATTCTTATGGGCGCCTAAGTGTCACTCAGATAAGCTTGTAAGAAATAGAAGACTGAAAGTTTGTAATAAGTTTGCTTTTTTAACACAGTATGTTGTGTAAAATGCATTGTATAGTTAACTCCCAAGCGATTGATCGTGTGTAGTGCTAAAGCGACGATAATTTAACACACAAGGAAGCAAAAAAAAATCCGGTTTAATCTCCCAAGGACCGTCTTTGAAGTTTTGAGACAATTCTCGGTTTGCGATTTAATGAAACGGTTTGAGGCGGCAAAAACTATCCTGTAACCTCCATTATTATTTTTTTACAAAGCAAAAGTTCCCTGAACATAAGCCACAATTGTTTTGGCTGTTATTAATGGTTCAGGAAAATTGATCTGCCTAAACTAGTTCACCTCTCTCTATTTAAGTTAATGTTAAAGAGGTTCAACTATATATTTTTTACCCTCTGAGGGATAAGCAAATTGGCTGAAGTGTAAACTTGTTTTCACTGCAGGATATTTAAATTATAATTTTTAATTGAAAATTTAATTTCTTAAATTTTAAACTATTATATTTATGTTGCAGATGGTTATATATGGCTCTTTCATGCTTTAAATTTTAAAATTTTATAAAATTATTAAATTTATAATTTTTTTAAAAATTATGTGTGTTGCTGGAAAACCTGACAGCCAGGTGCCGGGTTTATACGTCTGTATCCCTCAGAGGGTTATGAAGCCAATAATTCATACACACATATTTTTGATTGCTTGCCAATATTACATAAGAACCCTACTATGTAGCAACACAAATCATATTTTCTCGGAAACACATGATGAATCCTATGAAACTCGATCTAAAGGCAATCTCGAAAAAGCTAATGAATCGAGTGGCATTACCTTTCCTATTTTCGGAGAACATCGTTAGATTAAATAGGGTAGTTTTTGTCTCCTATTATTGAAGGCTTTTGGCGTGCTTTTAGCCATCATTTTTTTTTATTTTTTCATACCGAACAGCTTATGCGAACTCGCCATAATCTATCAAGGTATCTGTGGCGAAATCTAAGCGGCTCTCGCTACGTATCTTAACTCTGTGATTATAATGAATATGAGCTAAATGTGATTGTTGAAGTGTGTAGTTATTGAGTGAGAAATTTAATTGAAAAGTTTCGAATGCGAACGATACTGCCCTTTGCTAATAAAATAAGATGGCGAATGAACTAAGCCTCTCCATCCAATAAGCTCGGATTTTCCAAACCGAGCAAAAAAACCTAATTTAACTTAATTTTTTTTATGTTTTTCGAGGGAAGGACCAATGATATATACGTGAGGTTATTTTTCAACCTCCGATGGGCTGTAAAGAATAAACGGCTAAACATACAAAAAAATAATTTATTACCATAAGTAAGTTACAATACAGCTTATTTCCCTACATAATAATTTTGACGATTAAAGCATTTGTCATATCTGTGAACAAGCTTTGAAATACGCTCCTCATAAAATGCAGCCGCGAAGTGAGAATTGAGAGCTGTTATTCGTTTCTCGCAGGCAGAAGAGAACAGTGCAATGGAAATTCATCGAAAAATGAGTCGAGTGTATGGAGACACCTTTTTGAGTGATAGTGTTGTTCGTGAATGGCTTTGAAAATTTAAAGGTGGCCAAACTGATGTTCATGAAGAAGGGGGACCAAGGAAGCAAGTCTGTCGCTACAGACGACATTGTTCAGCGAGTTGACCAAGTGTTTAGGGAAACTCGAAAGTTCACATTAATTGAATTATTGATTAGTATAGTGGCCTGGGGGATAGAGCTTTCAAATTGACGTTTAGCTCAAAGAAACCGTCACAACTCCCTTCCAATCGTTGGCGGCTACATTTTATCTCGACTCATTTTTCGATGAATTTCTATTGCACTGTTCTCTATTGCAAGAAACGAATAACAGCTCTCAATTCTCACTTGGCGGCTGCATTTTATGAAGAGGGTATTTAAAAGCTTGTTTACAGATATAACAAATGCCTTAATCTTCAAGGTGATTATGTAGATTAATAAGCTGGGGTGTTGTACCTTAATTTTGGTAATAAAATCTTTTTTGTATATTGACCCGTCTTTTTTACAGCCCATCGCAGATTGAAAAAAAAACCAATCCTCGTAAATAATTTTTGACCAATGGGATAGTATTTAAAATATTGAAAACACTTATTGGAGAGCAGATGTATCTATCGAGATATATTGCTCTAAATGTATTCACTAAGACAATATGAAATTCAATTTTGTAAATTTAAACGCACACATGTACCGCTCTAAAATCATACGAATGTTAGAAATATGCTTATAGGGTAAAATCTATGTGTAAAGATCTAAAAGCATATGATATGGTTAATGATATTTCTAAATCATACGGTCATTTGTGTGTCACACAAACACAATGAACTCTCCTATCTTATTTACTAATAAAAAATATCAAAATTACGATATTCTAGATTGATGAAGAGGTACGGGATGCGTTACTGCTTATAAATTAATTGGAATTTCGCAATTCGATATTAATATAGGTTTGCATATTGAAATTATGGGAAACTTCGTAGCAATTTTAACGAAGCAATTTTTGGTTGCTGCAGTAATAATTCTTAAATAATTTTACTTAGAATTACTGGTTTGATGAAAACGTATAGAAAATTACTTTTATTTTATCAACTTTTCTTTACCTAATGCAAAATTTAGGAGAATAATTCGAATCATCTCCAGTCATTGAATATTATTTTTTCAAAATTTAAAATGACCATGATTTTTCTATACAGTTATTCTAATTTGTAGAAAAAAAGTTCAATTCAATTATATTACGTTTACATTAGAAAATAATAATATAAATAATTCACAAGTCAAATATAAAAAAAAGAAAAAATAGCGTTTTCTTGAATATTAAAAATAAAAATGTATTCATAGCTAAATTTCTTACAAACTGTCTTTGTCAGATCTTATCTTTCGGAACGATATTAACCTACCCAATGGTGACACCTGCCAAAGAAATCGAACTTCATTCATACGGAACATTTTTCAAAATCCAAACTTTTGTATGAAGAAAAGATATGATAAAATATAAAAGAGGATGAATGAAGGATTCTAAATTTTATTCTCTTCCAATGTGTCATGTACTAAATAAAAAAGTGAGTTATTTGTATTCGATGCAGTTCTCATATATTTGAAAATGACTTCAAACTTTTTTCTGAAACATTGTCACAAATGTTCATTGTTTTATTCATATTATTAAATAAAAGTAGTAATATGTAAAAAAAAATCATTAAAGACTGGTATTGAAGGCAACTTTTTAGTACATTTTCACTATCGACAACTTAGTATAACCCTTTGAGACCTGACATCTATTTAATAGTTATTTAAGCAACTAGTGCCGAAAATAATACTTTATTAAGCGAGTGGCTTTTATTTCACGAGACCGTAGGTCGAGTGAAATAATGACAAGAGCTTAATAGAGTATTATTTGGCACGTGCTTGCTTACAATAATTTTTATAATAACGTGCAAAAAAGTATTTCTACCAATGAGTGATTTTCATGACATCATTTAGATTCCATGGCGATATTCGAAAATGTGGACAAATGTTACTATAAATATGCATGTTAAATAAAAGTATTGTTTGGCGTGAAATTTGTGTTCTTACTTTTGTCTTATTTAATTTCCTTTAATAATTTTTGTAGTACTTGTAGTTTCCATGGAGATATTCGAAAATGCAAAAGTAATGAACCAATAGAAATAAGTGAGTTTCATGACATCATTTAGTTTCCATGGAGATATTTCATGACATCATTTTGTTTTTATATCAATCAGATACTCTTATTTACTTTACCGCACTAGGCCGAAAGTACTACTTTCGGCACTGTCTGTGACGTAAGCACGTAAAGTGTTATTTTCGCAACGATTTTTGAATGAAAAATGATATAAAAAGTGAGCTTTTTTGCACGTTGTTATAAAAAAGTATGTTTTGTTTTAAAGCAATGTTTTTTGTTGTAATTTTTTGTCTATAAAAAAATAATCCTTAAGTAAATGACCATAAATATAGTCCCTTTATTCTCGACAACACAGTTCAATGTTAAATATCTATGCGTGATAAAATATGATTCCAGAAATCCGATATAAATTCATTCCATTAAAAGCTTAGGTTGAATTCAATCATGCTGTTTGATCTGTATATCGGGCCTAATCATCAAATTTTATTCCACATTCAAATTAAAGGCGAATCGGAACTCCATTAGTATTTTGGAGACAGTTTATGATGATTATTTGCTTAGATTTCAACCGTGGGCTGTATGTTCCAAACCTAATAACCAAAACCTGTTGCAGTCAAAAATAAAGGTTATGGATTGGATCTCTATTTTTTCCATTTTTGGGGATAATTTTGACTTTATCCGCTGTCCTCTATTTGAGGGGAAATGAAAGGATTCACAGTTTTGATTGATAAAGAATAGATTATTCAGTGGGAAAATGTGGTGTGGGAATTAAAAAAATTTCGTGTAGCGGTCCCCCACCACGAAAAATCCAGTTAGTTGGCGGCATTTTTTATGTGTAGGTCCCCGGGTTTGGGTCCGGGGTCGCCAAAAAAAAATGCCCACCAAAACGGCCCCTGCAGCCCAAAAAAACCAAATAATACCCCGGGTTAAAGGGAGTGCCGTTAAAATCCTTCAAAGTCCTAACGTCGTACGAGTCGCCCTTAACGGTTTGGGGGGGCCTATTTCAGGGCGGCCCTCCTTGTGTGGTTCTAAAATACGGCCCCTCGCCAATACCCCCGTGACTTGTGCGACGTAATTCAAATAATAACCATTTATACTGCATTATGCAGTCATTAGATTAAACCTAGATTCATAGTTAAAAATTAGATTGGAGATCACTACCCCATGCAAGGCGGGGGATAGAGACAGAATTTTAGGGGAAT
>JAFNEN010001665.1:0-30924 GCA_019343175.1 Oedothorax gibbosus | reverse complement strand
AATATTTACCAATCGAGCCTCGTAGAAGACTAATTTTATTCAGCATTTCTATTGCCACTCAAGACCTGAAACATGCCCATTAGAAAATCTGATTTTCCCCCCGAAGATGTTCCTGTTTTAGGCCACAGACCAGTTTCAGCCCACCCCGCATCGTGAGTGGGATATATGACAAATATTACCTTTTCGAGAAAAAAAAACCCTAAAATATTAGATATTTGGAGTTTTTGCGATTGAAGCAACTATTAAATTAACTGTTATAATACTCGGGGAATTTTTTTAAAACTGTAAAAGATAAACTTATACGATTCTCTTGAAAAAATTACCTGTGTGTCAATTCAACACTAACAATTTAATGAGTATGTTTCACTTCGTAAGTGACAACAATTCCAGGTGTATTGTTTTCCTTTTTGGTCCTTCTGGAATTATATTTGATTTAACAAATACAATACAGTAGAACCTCGTTAACACGAACTCGAAGAGTGCACCAAAACATTTCATGTTAACCGTCAGGAATTTTTTTTTTAGATTGAACCAGTGAATATTTAAAAATTAAAATCGAAAAAATATTCTTATTTTATCATGTAATACATTAATAATACAAGCATGCCCCCAATTAGTAATTAAATTAATATACTAGTGCATTTGGAGTAGTATAGTCGAGGGCAAAAAAAGGGAACAGACCTCGCTGTTGAGGCACCGTTTGTCGGAAGCATAATTGTGATACGGCATTTTAACGGAAATAACGTTCCGAGTTGATTGGTTAACATAACAAGAAGTTCTTAAAGAACTAAAATAGCCTACTTTCCTGTTACTTAAGTAATTAATGAAATTCTAATCGGGAAATTTTCATAACAGTAAATACCATCAACAATCGTTTCTACACTATTTTTACACACATTAGAAAAAAAATCGCTAAACAGAGCATCCAGCTACAATTTAAACTTCTAAAAACCAAAATCAACTATTTTCCTTAATATTCTTTCACAAATAACTTAATATTATTTATCGTCTGCTCGATTTATTTGTAGATCGAAGAATAATTAAATATATATTAATAACAAAAAATAATGAAACTACTACAAACTGCATTAAAAAAATAAATGCAAATTAAAACTAAGCAGAATTGTATGCAAAAAATATACCTTGCCGCTTTCTTGGTAAACAGTTAATGAACAATCAAAGAATCACATTGTGCTACATTTTATGACGTCATTCCAAAATGATTCATGAAAAAATTATTTTGCTTCAAATATTTTTAAATAAAATTCCTCATACCATTGTTGATTTGGCAACAGTGATTTAAATGACTCTTAATTGAATTTCAATGCTAATTCAAAGGGAAATTCGCCGACAGATAGTAGATTTATGTCCGTCCGGACGTACAGACAGGCGGACAAAAAATATGAAAGTTAGGTCTCTGAGGTCATAGCTTTCTAACAAAAAAAGAATTTTTAAGATCCGAATGATAGAACCGATTTTGGAAGGGGGGTACGGACGGACAGACAGACGGACAGACAGACAGACGGACGGACACATCAACCGCATGTCAATACCTACTTTTTCATTTTTTAATTCTTTCGAATTAAAAAGAGAAAAGTAGGCTAAAAATTTCGTAAGGGGTCGTCTTCATATTGAAATTAATACAAACTTTTAAATTTTCAATAGCAACACCCAATTTTTTTGGTCCAAAAATATTCAGAATCCTCAAAATACCCTAAATATCAATTTTCATTGCCAGATGCTTCAAGGTTGTTGAGTTATAGTTATAGTTACAGAAAGTTTATGGATCATAATATGTTAAATGAGATTTTCAAACTTTTGATCATAGCTTCGTTAATAATTACGTAGCCAGACAAAAAAAAATTCTGTGTTACTTTACAACTTTCCAAACAAAGTTAAAATACTTTTATAAAATTTAAGAAATATTTAATATTTTTTTTAAAAAATATTCATAATTTTTTCGAAAAAATATGAATATAAACCTATAAATTTTTTGCAGAAATGGATTGAGGGTCAAATATCAATGAAAAGTACCAAATTTCGTAATTCTACTGGAATAACTTTTTGAGTTATGAAGATAATAGACTTGTATTTTGAACTAGGGGATCGTATGAAAATGGAGAAACGACAACAATCAAGATTGAACCGATCGTTTGGTGATAAAAAAATAATTGTTAAGAAAGTTTTCTTTTCTGCGAAGTAAATTAAATTAATAATAAATTTTTCTATTGATTTGGAAAGTCTTCTAAAAGAAGTTTTGAATTTAATTACAGGTTATATTCGTGTATCAAGTGTTTTGGTAAGTGTTATAACGTAAAATAGTAGGTGAAGTATCGAATATTAACTGGAAAATAAACTCGAGAAAAAAAATTCTATTTTACATAAAATTTATTTTTAAAAACGATAAAAAGAAAATATCTTTGTAATCTATGATAAAAGTGTAGTTAAAGGACTAATTTTATGAATTAAGTCAGAAAATGAACACTCGGTACTATTTATTGTATATACGATCTTATTATAGTGTTTTTTCCAAATAACGTTGTTAGATTATGCAAAGTATAAAAAGAAAAGTAATTGTATGAATTTAATGAAAAATATAAAGTAAATACAATTATATTGTAAGAGTACAATATACTTTTTTATGAATTAACTACTAAACTTCTCGGCGCAACAGCCCTTTAATGGACCAAGGCCTGCCGTGCCCATTCCAGCTTACTTGACCAAGGGCTCTGGGGTGACAAACATATGTCCCATATTAAAAAGTGTGAAAAGTAACACTTTTTAAAACTAGTGTATTTTATTTCACGAGCGAGGTACGAGCGGGTGAAATTAATTCACGAGTTTAAAAAGGCTATTTTCAACGTGTTGTCATACACTATTTTTTATAATAACGTGCAAAAAAAGCATTTATTAAATTGGCATTTATTGATTAGCTTATTAATTATTTTATTATCACGTTCAAATGATTTGAAGACGACTATTTATATTAAAGATTGTTTTAAAATAACGTGCAAAAAGTATTTCTTAGATTGGCATTGGAAATAAGACGCCAAATAAGGAATCGCATTCAAATAAAGAATTTTACACCAATCAGCTGTTATTTACTTTGTCACACTAGTGCGTAAAAGTAACTTTGAAACACGATTTTGTTAAAAACATCACTTTTTCCACCATTATTGATTTGAAAAAGTTAGATTTTTTGCACGATATTGTAAAAAAGTTTTTTTATCACTATTTCTAAAAAGTATAACTTTTCGTACGCGTCTGATATTAAAATTATAGGGCAAAAATCTGATTTTTTTTCACGCAATTATAAAAAAATATTTTCTTGCTAGATAGATAAGTTTTTAGAACAAAATTCAGCGTGTAAACTATTCAGATGAAAAGTTCCCAATCATTTAAGTAAATTGTAAACATTAAAAACAAAGATAAAATGCAAGAAACGTACATCATTCAAAATGGCTAATGTCGAAATGTAACCATTTTCAAATTCCTAATTACGAATATATTTTTCCCTCTTTATAATAAAACTTTTGCTTTTTTTATAAAGTTATTTGTTATTAAATCTTGATTCTAAAAAGTTATTTTAGCTTCCACACTACGTTTATAACGTAAAAAGTAAAAGGCATTATAATCGTTCAGTCCGTCTGTCTGTCCGCCCGTCGTCTGTCACCACTTTCATAGGCCAAACTACAAATGCTACAGGCAAGTGCAATACGTCAAAAAATTCAGCGCATTGATATTAGAAGACATTGAAAATCTTAGAAAAAATTCGAATTCGAAGTACTTCAATTATTTAAAAATCTGCAAACTTTGATGCTCATTTAAAAGCAAAAGAAGCCATTTTTATCAGAATTAAATCACCATTGCCATTTGCAACAATCACTCGAGAAACTAACTCTTTAAAAAAAAAACAAGTTGGTTTGTTACAGAATTTGTCACTTAAACCGCTTTCACACAAGATTTGTGCTCAACAGGAAAAAAAACTGTTTATACATCACAGAAAGCAATTCGCCAAACAGCGCATTTAGCTAGTTGTAATTCCAAAATTAACTACACTGCTCACAAAAATTAGGGGAGCGCATGGTTCAAACTCTTTCACCCCCAATGATTCCATTTGGAATTATCAGCTTGCAAATTTTTTTCCGACTAAGTTAAGCTTGCACTTATGTATCGTTAGGCTGAAGAATTATCTCTTTTGAAGAATTAAATAATGTTTGTTTTAATTAAATGAAAATATGAAAAACGTGGTTAAATAAAATTCACTCTGAAACAATTTTAACAAATAAATTAACGCTAAATTAATCATGCATGCATTTTTTAGATGTTTAAAAATTGATTTTTATCTGTTTTTAACAAATAAAGTTTTGAAAAGGCATTTTTATAATTTATTCAAAAGTTATCATTCCAATTTTTTCCCTTAAATTTTAGTTTAAAAAATTAAGATCCCCTCTCCCCTGTTTTTTAGCATTTCATTCTGGATGCTTATTGAATCTATTTCACTATTTTAGATTTTTAGAATATAAAAAAAAGTTGAGAGATGAAAGGTAACAAAAGTACAAATTGTTTTGAGCAGTGTATTTCTTTAATCTTCTTTGCAGATTTAATAATTAATCTTTATCGTTTACTTTTTTTTGAAGTTCGAAGAATAATAATATATTTTTTTAATAAATATCTTTTTGTAGCCACCAGTTTACAGTTTGAATAATAAATTAATTAATTAATAAAATTGATGCGTTAAAAATAAAAACGAAACTTTGCATATTCTTTATGCAAAGTTAGAATTCTTTATGCATCTTTCTTCACACATATGTAATGAACCATCAAAATAACTCTATTGTGATATTACAACAATCCAAATTGAATTATAAAAAAAAAATATATTTTCAAGAATTTAATTTTTATTTTAAATAAAGTTTTTCGTACAATTGACGAAATGGCAACAGTGAAAATATTGAATGAAAATGGAATTTGCATGTTATTTTCATAGATATCATAATTAAAGTATTAGATTGGCTGATCACGTGACATCCAATGCTTACGACGGGACGCGCATGGAGGCTTTTTAAGGGGGCATAATGGCCAGTGTTGCTGCCACTTTAAGGAGAAAAATACTACAAAAAATACCATTTAATTCTAAAATTACAGAAAAATACTAGAAAAGGATTTAAAGTCACTAAAAAGATACCAAAATGCAGCTAGTATTTTTACGATATTTTTTTGTAATTTTAGAATTTATTTTAGAATTATTCTAAAATTACAAAAAAATATCGTAAAAATACTAGCTGCATTTTGGAATCTTTTTAGTGTCTTTAAAAAAACGTGAAACGCTTCGCTAGTATTTTTTATTTAATGTTTTTGTAATTTTAGAATTAAATGGTATTTTTTCGTAGTTTTTCTCCTAAAACTGGTGGCAATACTGTTGGAAGACATCAAAATAGACATGCAAACAAAACCGCATAGCTATTGCCAGATCCTCCGTGAAACAAGCCCATTTTAGAATTTATTTTAGAATTATTCTAAAATTACAAAAAATATCGTAAAAATACTAGCTGCATTTTGGAATATTTTTAGTGACTTTAAATCCTTTCTAGTATTTTTTTTTTTTAATTTTAGAAATAAATGGTATTATTTCGTAGTATTTTTCTCCTTAAAGTGGCAGCAACACTGGCCATTATGCCCCCTTAAAAAGCCTCCATGCGCGTCTCGTCGTTAGCATTGGAGGTCACGTGATCAGCCAATCTAATACTTTAATTATGATATCTATGATTATTTTAATGTAGGTTAAATATTTAGTAATTTAAATTTTAAATACACTTCTGATTGTTTGCTTCAAAATGACATATCACACTTGTTTGTGAGACTTGCAGTTCGTTCGGTGAAAGTGGGTGACAGACGGGCGGACAGAACGATTATAATACCTTCCACACTTTTTACGTTATAAACGTAGTGTGGAAGCTAATAAAATAAAAGAAATTTATTTTTGTCACATCAATCAGTTTGAAATGACGTCAAATATATTTCACTAAGAGATTCTTTGTATGTTGATATGAAATGTTTTGATTCTATTCAAAATAGAGGAATATTACATATTTATTCTTGAAATATAAATAATTTTTGCAAAAGATAATAATAATTGAATAATTATTGAAGAAATAATAATTTAATTTTCGAAATAAAATAAATGAAACTAGCCATATTTAGCGTGTAAATGTTTATAATAGAATTAATATTATGTTTGGCGACTTTTTTCCTTTTGAACATAAATGTTGTGTGTAAACGGGTTGAGTGACAGATTCTGTTTTCCTTATAATATTGAAGTTTACTTTTCTTTTAAGCGACAATCAATAATGGTATTCATAGTGTAATGTCATTCTACGATGTACTGCAATGGAAATGTTAAGTTATATACCATTTTCTTAAATTATATACCACTAGCAAATTTATACCCGTTCTTCGCACGGAATAAAAAAATATCAAATATATTCCAAATATGTGTACTATATACCCTGTTTATAGGATCATAAACTTATTATTGTTTTCACTTGTTATAAATTATAAAATCCCGTTTCATTGCCTTAAAATTCCAAAATGAAAAATACGCTATAAAATGCACTCATAATGTCATAACAATTCCCTCATAAATACATAAAACCTTTTAGCTCATTGGCGCGTTTTGGAAAATAATTTGCGAGAAAATAGATATAGCTACCCACACCCATTATACAGCTCTAAATTTATACCGTTTTTTCGCACGGAATTAAAAAATATTCAAATAATAATTCCAAATATGTGTACTATAATACCCTGTTATAGGATCATAAACTTATTATTGTTTCCACTGTTATAAATTATAAAATCCCGTTTCATTGCCTTAAAATTCCAAAATGAAAAATACGCTATAAAATGCACTCATAAATGTCATAACAATTCCCTCATAAATACATAAACCTTTTAGCTCATTTGGCGCGTTTTGGAAAATAATTTGGCGAGAAAATAGATATAGCTACCCACACCCATTATACAGCTCTAACACATTGACCTTCGAACAACCGACCAGCTTATAAATTATTTTTAAAAGAAATTGCCTATTTGGCGAATTTTAGTTAATAATTTGGCAAACTTGGCAACGTATTTGGCGTAAAAATAAAGACAAAAAACACTAATAGCTCTAGTGTGATGGCCTTTATTAACCATCATGGTTCAGTAATAGCTTAACTATACATTTATTGCTTAAATATGCATACATGCAGTCAACAGAAAAATCCAATGAAAAAATCATCAAATAAACCCACAATAAAATCCGGGAATGAAGACTGGCGGAATTACGTCACTTGAAACGTGTCAATTATTTTTCAAATAATAAATTTAGTTTCTGAAAGTAACGGCAAAAGAATAAAATAAACATTTTGAATTTTAAATGTTTTCGTTAAAAGTTTTATTTAATTTTTTCAGCCGATGGCATCAGGAAAGAGAAAAAATGATCGGATTTGAGCGAAAGTGGTGTATTTTTTTCAGAAAATTCGAATTTTCTCTAAAAATGGAACAAATATGAAAAAACTAAGCCTCAGGTGCACACGTTAGTATTAAAGGGAATCTATCTTTAAAATTTCGAATTCCTGTGGGCAGTATAAGTAGGTCTTTTACGATCCGAAGAAAACAGACACACACACAGACAGACTCTTTCTTTTATTATTATAGACTAGCAAATTTATACCCGTTCTTCGCACGGAATAAAAAAATATCAAATAGATTTCAAATATGTGTACTATATACCCTGTTTTAGGATCATAAACTTATTATTGTTTCCGCTCGTTTATAATTATAAAATCCCGTTTCATTGCCTTAAAATTCCAAAATGAAAAATACGCTATAAAATGCACTCATAAATGTCATCCCAATTCCCTCATAAATACATAGAACCTTTTAGCTCATTTGGCGCGTTTTGGAAAATAATTTGGCGAGAAAATAGATATAGCTACCCACACCCATTATACAGCTCTAACACAATGACCTTCGAACAACCGACCAGCTTATAAATTATTTATAAAAGAAATCGCCTATTTGGTGAATTTTAGTTAATAATTTGGCGAGTTTGGCAACGTATTTGGCGAAAAAATAAAGACATAACACACTAATAGCTCTAGTGCGATGGCCTTTATTAACCATCATAGTTCAGTAATAGCTTAACTATACATTTATTGCTTAAATATGCATACATGCAGTCAACAGAAAAATCCAATGAAAAAATCATCAAATAAACCCACAATAAAATCCGGGAATGAAGACTGGCGGAATTACGTCACTTGAAACGTGTCAATTATTTTTCAAATAATAAATTTAGTTTCTGAAAGTAATGGCAAAAGAATAAAATAAACATTTTGAATTTTAAATGTTTTCGTTAAAAGTTTTATTTAATTTTTTCAGCCGATGGCATCAGGAAAGAGAAAAAATGATCGGATTTGAGCGAAAGTGGTGTATTTTTTTCAGAAAATTCGAATTTTCTCTAAAAATGGAACGAATATGAAAAAACTAAGCCTCAGGTGCACACGTTAGTATTAAAGGGAATCTATCTTTAAAATTTCGAATTCCTGTGGGCAGTATAAGTAGGTCTTTTACGATCCGATAACAGACACACACACACACAGACAGACAGACTCTTTCTTTTATTATTATAGACTAGCAAATTTATACCCGTTCTTCGCACGGAATAAAAAATATCAAATAGATTCCAAATATGTGTACCATATAACCTGTTATAGGATCATAAACTTATTATTGTTTCCGCTCGTTATAAATTATAAAATCCCGTTTCATTGCCTTAAAATTCCAAAATGAAAAATACGCTGTAAAATGCACTCATAAATGCCATCACAATTCCCTCATAAATACATAAAACCTTTTTGCTCATTTGGCGCGTTTTGGGAAATAATTTGGCGAGAAAATAGATATAGCTACCCACACCCATTATACAGCTCAAACACAATGACCTTCGAACAACCGACCAGCTTATAAATTATTCATAAAAGAAATTGCCTATTTGGCGAATTTTAGTTAATAATTTGGCGAGTTTGGCAACGTATTTGGCGAAAAAATAAAGACATAACACACTAATAGCTCTAGTGCGATGGCCTTTATTAACCATCATAGTTCAGTAATAGCTTAACTATACATTTATTGCTTAAATATGCATACATGCAGTCAACAGAAAAATCCAATGAAAAAATCATCAAATAAACCCACAATAAAATCCGGGAATGAAGACTGGCGGAATTACGTCACTTGAAACGTGTCAATTATTTTTCAAATAATAAATTTAGTTTCTGAAAGTAATGGCAAAAGAATAAAATAAACATTTTGAATTTTAAATGTTTTCGTTAAAAGTTTTATTTAATTTTTTCAGCCGATGGCATCAGGAAAGAGAAAAAATTATCGGATTTGAGCGAAAGTGGTGTATTTTTTTCAGAAAATTCGAATTTTCTCTAAAAATGGAACAAATATGAAAAAACTAAGCCTCAGGTGCACACGTTAGTATTAAAGGGAATCTATCTTTAAAATTTCGAATTCCTGTGGGCAGTATAAGTAGGTCTTTTACGATCCGATAACAGACACACAGACAGACTCTTTCTTTTATTATTATAGATTACCATATGCCATATGATATGTATTCTACCTAAAACTAAAATTTAATTCATGAAAAGTTTTTATTTAATACTTAAAAAGTGTAAAAAAATGAACTTTTTTTAACTTACTTTGGATTCTCCAAAACAACAATTCTTCTCTCCACTTCAACACATGCTTTAAATGGCCGATCTTTGGGTTGTTAAAATGTGAAGTCTAACTGTTACAATGTTGTACCACGGGTGATCCTTCTATCCTGAAACTCCGGCAATGCTACTATTCCGAAACTGCAGTGATACTACTCCGGTGATGTGATACTAATCCCGAAAATCGGTTAGGTATTCTATATTCCGGCGATCGCAATATCTCTAAACTCCGGCGATTTTAAAGCAGGAAAATTTGGTGATTCTGGGATCGTAAAATGTGGCCTTTCAGCGATTTGAGTGGGGAAATACCGAAATAAAGGATATTAACGATCGCGCGGAAAATAATTGAAAAAATCGTCCATCTTTGAAAATAATAGTTGACAAAATTCTGAAAATAGTTGTTTTCGGCTTGATTTTGTCTAAACAAGTCGCCATAGTTGCCAGGGGTCGAAAATAGTAGCAAATAGTATCCTTTTAGTCGCCACTGGAAACCCTCTTAGCATAATATTTTTAGAAATAAATATTCCTAAACATTTAGAGAATTAAAAAAAGTAAGAAGCTCAGAAGTCACCAGAAATCCCCCCTGGGATAATTCTTGGTCACTAATTATAATTATTTGCATAAGCCAGGGATAATTTGCGCGTCAGCCTTCGCAATAATGACTCATCATCAGTCTTCAAGAGCGAGCTTATTGTAATTGATAAAAGTCTGAAGGCTACATCACGAAGTGGACTATGAGGACCTCTGGATTTTTTCAGACAGTCGGAGCTTTTTTCAACACCTCTATAATTGGATTGCGGTTGGAGACCAAACTAGTAATGGCGGCCATTGGTTTTCGCTACGGATCACTGAACATACCCGGGGTTGAGTCAAAACCTCCTACTAGTAGAAAGCCGTACGACACGCTTGTGACGTCACGAACCGGAGGCCGAACTCCGGGCCCTCCGAGAACAAGCAAAGGAGAAAAAGTTAGTTCCTACCAGGCTTATCATTCTTGTCGTAGGACCCACCGAGCTACATACTAAAGCGAAGTTTTTTCGATTGATCATCCATCAAAAGCTCTCATTTTATCGATTCCTAATTTGCGTGTGAAGTGTATAATGTTTCTAGAAGAATAAATATATATTATTTTCAAAGAAATCAATTAAAACGAAGCCAGTTTACGATGACTTTGAAATTAAAACAAATCAAACTTCCGTATTATGAAAATTAATTTATATATATTTAACTATCAAACTTATCTCAATCTGCACAATTTAAGGGTGTTACTAAAAATGCATTTTTTTAGTTTTCTCTTAAACACACCATTTGCTGTGCCTGCAGCTTTAGTTTGCCTGAAAGGAATTTTTTTTTTAAATTTATAAATTCTAAAGAAAGTGGACAAACATGTTATGACTTGGAATAATATTTTTATTTAACACATTTTTGCACACAATTTCAACAGTTATTTGTACATATGCCAATATTACAATTGCACATTCAGTTCCTATAACACAGAAACAAATGACAAAATACTCTATTTGGGGACGCAAGAGGTTATACCTGGGAATTGCATTTGGTCTTTTTTCTTTTATTTTTAAGGGATAAATCTATAATTTCTGTGTCATTTGTCTTTTTACGAGGCCTTTTATTTGCACCTTTGACATGGGTTTTCTTTGACTTGGTGAGTATATCTGTGATAACTTTTTTATTTTTGTTACAAGAATTAGATACTAAGTCGAGAGGCGCTTTAATTTCTATTTGATGCGAAGATTTTAAAGGGTTAAGCTTTTGTTTCGTAACACCAGAAGCTATTAATGTACTTAGTTTCCTCTCTTTCCCTTTGTGTTGATCTACTACCAACTTGTCATTTAATTTCTTACAATAGTTTTTTAGAAATGTGTTACAAGCTGAAAAAATTAAGTATTTTTGTATCATATCACTTGTATGTCCATTTTGGCAGGATTCAAAACGTAAAAACTTTCCTGATGCATTTAAAAAACTTTTAGACAATAAACAAACAACTTCCCTATGATTGGGACAATTCAAAAATTCTGCTTCATGCTCCTTAGATACAAGTTTTGACACAACAATATAACAATACTTTATAATATCAACCACTTCGTTTCGTGGGTATTTTAAACTACCACGATCCATACTAGTAATGCAGATTTGCTGTGGGGACACATTTTCACCATCCGGTAGGGTTAGATTTTGTTTACAAAATTTGCACTTTACACGTCTTACACAAGAGTGACAACAATAACCTGCAATATATACCAACATAGGTTCCACTTCTTTCAGGTTTGAAATATCTTTAACATCAACACCAAACTTGAATTTCCTAAACAAACTGGAAATTGGTAGGGTCAGATCAAGAGGCAACTCTAAATGTGAATCACCATCGCTTTCTCTATGAGCAGATTCAACATCAGTACCACTGATTTCAATCTGCCCACATTTGTTTGATTTTAATGTCAAAGGCATCAGACTCTGAATTCTGAGTTTTTTTTCGACTTCATAGACTTGTGTCAAAGAAATGTTATACTGCGCCCCTGCCATTTGTCTGTACTGGCCGAATCGACCTTCTAAAGAATCAGTTTGGAATTTCCCAGTTAAAATGTAAGACATTCCAAATTCATCGCTACAGTAGCGAGCAATTTCTATTATTGCATATGTGGTTTGATGTAAAGCAATATGTGTGTCACTGGTAAGGCAGCCAGTCTCGCATTTCATATCCTTCCACCTTTCCAGCCATGTAAGAAAACTGTTCAAAAATTTTACTTTCACATCACTGTCTAATGATGTGAGGGGGCCCTGAAAAATGTTTCTTTTGTGTTTCCCTTTGAAAGACGACTTAACATTCATAATTTCCCACCATGTCAAAACAATTTTAATAAAGTCAGCAGTGTCACTATAATGGGAAAGATCGTAAATGGGACCAGCTTTTAGCAGGCCTTCTACGACATGGTCATTAAAAATCTGCACAACTAATTTTACGTTTTGTCTTTCCATGCTGGAAGGGTGTAAGGCTTTTTGGGTCAGTGTGTGGCAATTTTTCACAAGATCATTAAGTTCTATGTCATGTATTTTTTTCAAACTGAAAAAACATGCAGTTTTAAATCGGTCACCAGGCAAAAATTTTGGATCCCCAAGAGAAGAATTGTTATCTTCCAGAAAACGATCATCCTCATCAAGAATTTTTTCTTCAATAATTCTATCATTTTGTGGTGAAACACCCTCGACATCAAAATCAGGGAAATACAAACATTGATTAGGATTTTTCTGGTTCACCCAATTGTTTCGAATGCATTTAAATAAATGTACTGCATCTCTGACGAAGAAAAGAGGTCTTTTGGGATCGACTGGATGAGCATAGACAAAAGTCTGCTTTGGGGGACTGCAAAACATCGACATTGCACGTCTGTTTACAGCATTGTTGTCACTTGACACACAAATTACCAAGAAACCAAGAGATTCTAAACTTATTATTATTTTATGTAGATATTCATAAAGTATAACAGCAGTAATGGTCTGGACAGGAAGAATGTGTACCACATCTTTGTAATTTGACAAAATACTTTGGACCATAAATGCATATGCTGTTGTCGCAGCATTTTCTGTATTATATGAGATTCCTAAAATATCCCCCCCTTTAAAATCTAAAAAGGGCTTCAAATGTATCTCGTCAATCAACAAAACCACTTTTTTATCCTTGTCTTCCAAATACATAAATTTATCTCTAACATAGGATAAAAAATTATTATTAGATTGTTCTAGATGGGGATTAACACGATATTGAGAGCATAAACGTCTGATTGTATTCGGATGGGGAAGTATTAGGTATCCGCAATTTCTCAGAAACCTATAACTGTGTGGCGATATCGAGTACATCAGAGTACATAATATTAAAAAATTAGAACTGTAGCGTAGGCGATTTTTTTTCAACAATAGCAAAGCTAGTTGTTCCTGAACAAAATATACAACATCTTTTTGGTGTTGGGTCATTGCAATAGATAAGTTTGACAATGTGTCATTTATTGACCTAATTGCATCACACACTAAACCATCACTTGATTGTGCAGTAGGCAACGTTAAATCATGCATGAGGTTTAGTATATCATGCAATTCGTTGACATTTTTACATGGAGCTGGAAGCATAAACTTACCAAGCTTAGTTATTTGTACATTTTTTAAATAAGCAGTTGCATTTAAGTTACTATCTATGATTACAGATGCATTAATAAATGGATGTGGAACTGTTGTAATATTCATGAAAATGATTACCTGATTTTCTGTAACCATTTTCCAAAAATCAGAAATATCTGCAGTTTTCAATACATTTAACAGTTCATTAAAAGATGAAAAACTGTGTTTCTTTTCATAATCTGTACAGGTTTTCAAACTCTCCGCAATAGCAGCTGCTACTTGTTCATTATCAAGTCTTTCTTTCCTAGAGTTTGGATCTTCCCGATAAGTAACAGTTGTTGAGAGATAACTTGGACAGCCATCTAATTGGGAGGGAACAGCAGTTTTTCGCAGCCTGGGTGCAGGAAGTTGGACGCTGATCAGACATCCACGTCTTTCGTCATATGCCTCGGTCACATACTCTAAATCATCTTTGGTAAAATGCAGCTCGCACACCTAGAAATAGATTACAAAAACAAAGCTTAGATTAATCTGAAGTGGATTCATTTTAAAGAAGTTAAACTGTATAATCAATTTCAATTACAAAATAATCAAAAGTTTTTAAGTTAAGTCAATGTCTTCTGGCATTTGCCTAATTCATTGACACATTCAATGAAAGATTGTGTCTTCTAGTTGCCTGATCACGATGACAAAAATAATAGAATCAAACAATTATATATTTTCAAAAGTTTTATAACAGATATCTGCTGTTAAACAATTTTTGTTTTAAATACATAAAATAATTCATTTTATAAATTTCACAATTTAAGAAAGTTGAGTAATGTTTACATTAAGTAAAATGGAATATCAGTCAGTATATACAGCTATGGGCGCAGAAAAAAATAACATTCTAAAATACGTTAATATACCTTGAAAAATAAAATTTATAGTTCAGAGGAAGAATGCCATAACTTACCCTAGAATTAGATGTAGGTTTAAAATCATTTCTTCGAATAGCTACCAGCCATTTTCTCAACAGTTCTCCTTTTGGAAATCGGAACACGGTAACTTTGGGTCCATTTTTATAATTTCCTCTGCAATTGGGAACTGAGCATTTATTTACCATATTTACGTTTCTTGCGATCGCATTTTCTAATTTTGAGGATAAATATTCTAATTGTCAGTCGAGATTTGAAAAACCACATGCGCGAAAATCCTAGACACGAGCAAAACAATCAGAATCCACTCGATTCACTTCACAGCCGGAGAAAGTTAAGAAAAAACTTGGCCTCCGCGTCATGACGTCACGAAGGTAAATCGTTCCTGTAGTACGGCTTCCTAGTAGTAGGAGGTATTGGTTGAGTTCGGTTTACCCACCTCTGTACCCGGGTGCGATGAAACCCACCAATCACCCAGCATTATTCCCTATTCTAAGGTGTTTGGGGATTTTTCGCCGTCTTACCTAGGTAAAACCCACCAATTATGGCTCGTATAAACGCGGCTTTAGAACATCAATCCATTGACAACTCTGATATTTCGAAGGAGTGGAGAATCCCTCGCAGTCATCACTGGTATGCGGACAAAGAGCCAGGCTCTTCACTGGTTCTCAATTGTGACAGAGCCTCTTGCACAGCAATCGCCAGATTAGCAAGTGACCATCAAAAATATCTTTCGTTCTCGGAGGGTAGCAGATCTACGCAGTGGCGTAGCGAGAGGGGGGGGGTACGGGGGGTTAGAACCCCCACCCCCCCATGGGGTCTTACAAAAGTTTTTTGCACAGCTCTATTACCACTTATGAATCAAACCTTTCTTCATTAAAAAGTTAACTTTTTTAAATTGCTGTAATAATTTTTACATAGAACCTCTTTAATGCCATCTCGATTATCGCACTCCTTGTCTTTTCAATTATACTCAGTGTATAATTAATGTTCTGTCGGCGTCTAGGGGAGTTCTCAATAAACATCACAATTCTTCCTCTTGATGGTGAGTTTTATTCAAGAAAAGTGCATGGCGGAGTAAAAAAAAAAGGTTAAATTGAGACTGTTAAGCCTCGTTAGCTTTCCACCGGCGTTTTCGCCGTGAAGCACAGGTAAAGGATTCACATTCAGCAGTAAAAGAGAGCGCGCCAAAGTTTAGCGTAGATTATATAGAGCAAGTGGCGCTGCCATCGTGGGTGGATAAAAGGGTTACAGTTAATAGGTTATACAGTTACAATAGCAGTTAGACAAGGGCGTCTTGACACTCGTCCATCCTGGCCTTCACGTCCTCGTGAATAAGTTGAAATTGAGAAAAAAAAACATATATCATAAAACAATTCTGAAGAAAAGAAATATAAAGTACCTAAAATATGTAAGATGAACATACAATATATAATAATTAAACATGTGATATTAAAGCAAAAAGAATTGCATATAATATGGAGGTAAAAATAACTGCAAGTAATATTGAAGTAAAAAAAATATTTGCACATTAAAGTAAAAATAATGGCATAATATTAAAATAATAGCACATGATATTAAGGGAAAGATAATGGCATATAATATCAAAGTAAAAATAAAAAAAAAAGTTATCTTCTTTGTTGACAGTTCAGTTTGTAATAACCATAATAAAACACTGTTCAAGGAATGTTTATGGTTGGGAAAGAAAGTCAAGTTTTTCATTCGGGAAATTGTTCACAAAAAAAAAAGTTAAAAGTTAATTGGTTTTGAAGACTTCAATGTTCAGTTGTTACTCCAACTTTTCATTAAATCAGCTGATGATGATGTAAGGTTCGGACCCTCATGGCGACCTATCTTCTTGACTTCATATCGGTCATTGGGCAGTACTGTCACTATCTCGTATGGGCCGAAGAATTTTGGTCGTAATTTCATTCCTCCTCCGAATTGGGTTCGCTTAATTGCAATCGTGTCACCAATGTTGTAGGTCTTTGCTGCTTTCCGTTTTTTGTCATATTGATGTTTACTTTGCTGTTGGATCTGTAATATATTCTTCTTTGCTTGGTCTCGCAGCTGTTGTTTTATGCAGAGAGTTGATTGCAGGTTTTCTTCATAGAGGATATCTTTTATTCTTATGTCATCTTTGTTTTTCATTTTGACACCTGTCAACAGTTCAAATGGTGTAAATTTTGTTGTTGAAGAAGTGGTGCTATTGATGATACGTTGTACTGATGGGACGAATTTATACCATTTATTTGGATCATCGATGGAGAGTTTGGTTAAGACTGGGATGAGAGTACCGTGATACCGTTCAACCTGTCCGTTGCCGGGGGGTACACCTGTTGTAATTGTCAACAATTCGATGTTTTCTTCCTGGCAATACTTCTGGAATGCAGTTGAAGTGAACGCTGAGCCTTTGTCAGAGATGATGCGACTGGGATTTCCAAAAACGGCTTGCTGTACTTTTAGCTTTTCCAAAGCATCATGGGCGGAAGTTGATTTAACGGGATAAATCCATAAAAACTTTGTAAACGCATCCACAACAGTAAATATATGATTATAATTCTTATTAGTGGAAGGAAGGGGACCTAAAAAGTCAATATGGTAGGTATCAAGTGGTAAATCACCTTTTGGGATCGGATTTAGTAACCCTTCTTTCTTTCCAAATTTTTTTGATGAAAGTATGCACTGTACACAATTGGCAATAACAGTTTCCACGATTTTTCGAATATTAGGGAAATAAAACTGTTGCTTTACCAAGTTTTCAGTTTTGCTTATTCCAAAATGACCTTTTTCATGTTCTAATTGCACGATTTGTTTCTGTAAATCTTGAGGTACGAGGAGTAGTTCCTGATCGTTGACCAGTTTATAAATTACACCTTGTTTTAATGTGTAGTCTGTTGTCTTGGAATCTTCCAGTAGTAGCTTTATTGTTGAGGATAACTCGTCCTGGCTTTGAGCTATTCTTATTTTGTCAGTCATGTCGTTGACTTGGATGTTCACTACAGGGAAACGACTGAGGGCATCGACGTGTTTGCATTTGTTTTCCTGGCCTGTGAAGTAATTCGTAATCGAATTCTTCTAGAAAGAGAGCCCACCTGGCAATTTTGGGTGGTAAATCTTTCTTTGACATTGTCTTTTGGAACGCTTGACAGTCTGTATATATTTGGAATTTAATACCTGCTAGGTAGTGTCGAAACTTCTTGAGAGCAGTAACGATAGCTAAAACTTCAAGTTCGTAACTAGAATATTTCTCTTGTTGGGGAGTAGTCTTGTGACTCATGTAATGTATTGGATGAAAGCTTTTGTTTTGGTCCATCTGCAAAAGTATTGCTCCAAATCCCTTCGCGCTGGCATCGCAATGTAGTTGGAGGGGCGCTCCTTGTTGGAAAAGATGCAACACAGGTTCCGATGAGAGAATTTCTTTTAAAGTAAGAAAGGCGTGTTGTTGTTCTTGCCCGAAGGTGAATGGTACGTTA
The DNA here is from genome assembly GCA_019343175.1 of Oedothorax gibbosus. Classification (NCBI taxonomy): domain Eukaryota; kingdom Metazoa; phylum Arthropoda; class Arachnida; order Araneae; family Linyphiidae; genus Oedothorax; species Oedothorax gibbosus. The sequence goes on along the minus strand of JAFNEN010001665.1, from coordinate 12,636 downwards.
TCGCGTAAGAGGTCACTTAATGGTCTTGCAATTAAGGCATAATTGTGAATAAACTTTCTGAAATAGGATGTTAAACCGAGAAATGATCTTACGTGTTTCGTGTTTGTTAAGATTGGGAACTTTAAAACTGCCTTCGTTTTGGTTGGTGACGGACGAATTGTTCCTTTCTCGATGATATGTCCGAGGTAAGTTATTTGGCGCTGTAGAAAACAACACTTTTTGAAATTGAATTCGAGACCATAACTGGATGCAACTTCAAAAACTTTTTTAAGTTTTGATAATCCTTCAGTTTCATTGTCCGAGAATATTAGAATATCGTCCAAATATATTACAACGGTTTTATCTTTCAAAAGGTCTTTAAATACGATTTGTATGTATTTCTGGAACACTGATGGGGAGTTTGTTAATCCAAATGGGACTTTTTGGAAGACGTACTGTGAATTATGTGTCACAAATCCTGTATATTTCTGACTATCAGGTTCAATATCAATGTGATGAAAGGAATTTTTGAGATCGAGGGCACTAAAAATTGTAGCGTTTTGCAATGTATCAAAGATATCTTCAATTAAGGGTAATGGGAATTTTTCTTTAACTGTCTTAGAATTAACAGAACGAAAATCTACACAAATTCTTGTAGAATTGTCCTTTTTCTTGACTAAAACTAAAGGTGAAGCAAAGTCAGAATTCTTTTCTAGAATAACACCATCATCTAGCCATTGGCTGATTTGTTTATCAACTATCGCTTTTTCTTGAAGACTGAGCCTGCGTGCGCGATATGCAACTGGTTTTTCATCTGTCAGAATGATGCTCATTTTTAATTGAGTGTCTTTAGTTTTCTCAGGTTTATAAGATTGTATCATATTTTCAAGCTTTTTGCGGAGATCACAGTTCCTAATGTGGGAGATATCGACTTCCTGAGGAGCTACGTTAAGATTAAATAAAAAGCATCCGTCATTTAATCTATCAGAAATCACCGGATTAACTGCTTCTTGAGAGTAACGCAAATCATCAACGGTTTTCAAAACAGATTGATTCTTTTTTTCTTTTTGAGGTTGGGTGGGAAAAAGTGGTGTTTGCTCTTTTTCTTCTGACGTCAGTGAAGATGGGATGTTTGCGCTTTCTTTGATGGATGTTTGGGAGAAAAGAGAGTGTCCAAGGTCGCGCTGTGGCCCACTGATCGAAAAAGGTGATGACTCTTCATTTTCTGTGTTGGAATCGGCTGTGTGTTGTCTATTCATAAGAAGATCTTCAAATACGTTTGGAGGGATAATGAATCCATGACATAAATTTATACACTTTGCGGCAATGATTGTTATTGGGTTATTTCGTTCGGTTGGTAAACTAATGTTGATTTTTACAAGATCAGCTTCCAGTTCATTACCAAAGGCGCCTGTTAAGTTGACAGTTCCAAGTGACGGAGTTAGATCGTGAATAAAGCGTTCATGAACACAGCTGATTTGCGCTCCGCTATCGATGAGGGCAGTGACCTTTGTGTTATTTATGTAAATATCCGCGAATTGTAACTTATGTTGATTAACGGATGTGTCAATGGTACACACTTGGCTATCATTTGGAGGAGTAGACCTTGGATTTGTAGTGGCAGAGTTATTGGCAGGTCGAAAATTGTTATTGTTACGATGATAGAATCCACGATTTTGTTTATTACGGTTGGAATGGTAATGGTTGGCTTTGTTTTTATTGTCGTACGATTGTTGGCGATGGTTGGTTTCACTTAATGATTTCCGCTGGGACGTAAAATATGTATCGATCTCTTTGGATAATTCCGTGGGTTTAAACCAGCTAGTATTTTGGCGTAAAGAAATGTAAGATTGGGTCTCTTTGTCAAGTGTACTGAATAGCTTATCGGCGACCATTAAATCACATAAAGATTGAAAATCACTGACATTACGAATTTTGCAATAGTATTCAAAACTGGTTTGGAGACGTGACGCAAACTGGATATGGGTTTCGTGAGGTAAACGTTGACTTCTTCTGAAATTTTGTAAGCATTCTTGCGCGTTTGGTTGAAAATGGTTGAGGACCAGTTCTTTAACTTTTTCGTAATCGCACATTTCATCTTGGTGGATGTGTAGTAAAATACTGTTTGCTGTTTCACCGAGTATGTTTAATAATATTTCTGATTTTAATTCGGCTGGCACGTTTTTAGTTATAAATGCTTTCTCAAGAGACACAAAGAATAAATTGAAATTTTCTGGATTTTTCGGGAGTGGCATCGATAGTGTTTTCACAGATTTTAAGTAACTTTCAAGGTCTGTTGCAGGTGCGGAATTATTGGCACTGTTGTTATTTCGAATTTTTGCTAATTCTAGCTCTCGTGCAACTTCATCAAGTCGGTGTTGTTCTTTTCGTTCTTCGACGAATGTAGCGATGATATCTTTAACAAATTCAGGGTCCTTTGTGAGCACGGGTGTAGATTCGATCATGTCTTTTAACTGTAGAATTGTAGGAGTGTCGGGCGGATCTAGTCCTAGCTCTCGACAGGTACGGAGCAAGTCCTCTTTTTTTGTGTTCTTGTACATATTGTAGACGTTGGTGAGGCGGGGGAATTGGCCGTTGCAAGATGATGCAGAGATTTTTCAGTTCTTTTTCTGAAGTGATACAGACGTTGGTGCGGCGGGGGAATTGGCCGTTGTATGCTGATGCAGAGATTTTTCAGTTCTTTTTCTGAAGTGATACAGACGTTGGTTCGGCGGGGGAATTGGCCGTTGTACGATGATGCAGAGATTTTTCAGTTCTTTTTTTTTTAAAGTAATTCAGACGTTGGTGGTGCGGCGGGGGAATTGGCCGTAATACGATGAGGCATATGCAGAATATTGTTGTGTCCGTTAAACTCTGGATGGAAGAAGATTGCTGTGGGAGTTGACCGTCTTGAACGATGCGACGTGGCTACGACGCGCCATTGTTTTGGGCGTTGGCCGTTGGGTTCGTTGAAAGAAGAAGACCGGACGGGCCCACATGTTCTGTCGGCGTCTAGGGGAGTTCTCAATAAACATCACAATTCTTCCTCTTGATGGTGAGTTTTATTCAAGGAAAGTGCATGGCAGAGTAAAAAAAAAGGTTAAATTGAGACTGTTAAGCCTCGTTAGCTTTCCACCGGCGTTTTCGCCGTGAAGCACAGGTAAAGGATTCACATTCAGCAGTAAAAGAGAGCGCGCCAAAGTTTAGCGTAGATTATATAGAGCAAGTGGCGCTGCCGTCGTGGGTGGATAAAAGGGTTACAGTTAATAGGTTATACAGTTACAATAGCAGTTAGACAAGGGCGTCTTGACATTAATGTTGCTTCAATTTCGACTCTACACTCAGGAAAGATTGCGATAAGGGATGTAATTGTATAGTAATTATAATTCAAGATCTTTGTATAAAATGGCCGGATTGTAAGACTAACAAAATTTTGGTGGCGTAGTTTTTCGTCAATAGCGATTTGTGCGAATAATTATATAAATTATAAATAAAAAAATATTCGCAAACCTCTAAAATATTTATTACTTCGAAATTAACATTGGGGCCCTAATGTCCAGGATTAGGGCCCCTAGCCGGAAGGACCTAAAATTGCGTTCCATTACAACAAGAAATTTGCTTAAAAGTTTGATTAATTTTGTAAAATTTGTTAGTATTATTGAAATCTTCGTGACTTTTCAATCATTTTCAAATTTTTTTTAAAGACAACTTGATAAACAAAATTCATTAAAATATTTAACAAGAGGGGGTCCTATGTCATTTAAGTAACATTTATTATTAAGGAAAGACCACTTCTCATTTTCTAAATGTGTAAAATAAATATTTGTAATAATAAATGGTAGGACACTTGCAGTTTTAATGTCACAAAATGTTGTGTTACAAATGGGTGTTACAAAATCCCACTGCTTCCCAATTTTGTCTTTTTCTTTTGTATTTCGGATGTAATAAGAATAAAAATTAAATACTGTAAAGCTATTTTTCCGTAATATATAGTATTTTTGATCTATCACAATTTTTTCAATAATTGTTATATATTTCATTAAAAAATATTCAGTTTATCACTTTTCCGTAGACTCCGTAAAATGAAGAGAAAAGCCGTCTTTCTGTTCTGTGGGCAGACGGCAGCCAAGCAACTTTTTTTAGAGCATTGACGACCAAGTCTGAGAATGGAGATTTTGTTTCATTCACTTCCGGTGGGGTCATTTCCTAAGGGGTCCCCAATTCGGAGGGGGGGGGGGACCCGGGACCCCCTAGTCTCTTATCTACTTCTGGATTTCCCGCGCTATTGACAACATTCCATTTACACTTGTAGCAGAAGGAACTATCCGCCTCCAAACACTGAGCGTGGAGGATTAAATAAGGGATATACATACCGCTATATAGAAATTTTGTTGATTTAAATTAAATTACCAAAAATACTTAATTTTGCAAAACAGAATTGGGGACCTTTATACGAAAGTCTTCACGACATAAGATGTAAGTTATGATTCGTTATCTTTTATATTATTTATTATTTTCTCCATTTATTTACAATAACTATTTTTTAATATTATTTGTATTGGCCAATATAATGTTAGGTTTCTATTTGTTAATTAATACTTATTTTAATGGAAAGAATTAGATTTCCCCTACACACACTTTTAATTTTTGTTTTAAAGTAAGAGGTTTAAGAGTTGATTAAATAGTTACTAAAGGTAATATTTTAAAATCATTCTAATGAAATTATTTAATTTCTAATGATTGAATTAATATTTAATATAATTGATAATTAATTACAATTAATTAGCCATTTAAGTCAATTAAAACTAATTAACTAAATTAATAATAAAATTATTATTAAACTTGATTTTTAATTAATCATAACTAATGTAGTTTTGGCTAAACCTTAAACCAAGGAGGCAACATCGAACTTTTGTAACGAAATTTGGAACCGCGTTCAAGTGACGCTGGAGACGGGAGGAGGGTGATACTAATGAACCAGGGTCTCGAAATAAGTTGCATCCAACTAAAATTAAAAAAGAAAGTTTATAAGATTATTTAAAGAATTTTTATTCCACTTTTAAAGATATATATTTCGTTCGTAGGAGAACGGACAATTTAAATTATATGTTTAATAATTAATAATGCGCGTATAATTTAATGCAAGGTCATTAAAAAAACAGTGTTAAAATTTTGCTATTAATTCGAATGAAATGAGAGAAAAATTAAAATATAATAAACTGTTTTTATAACTTTTCTGACACATTTAATTTGTAACAAATAGGGTATATAGCAACATTAATGCATCAAGAATATTTTTTAAAAAATACATTGATTTTAATTTTAATGCCATATATTTCATTAAAAATGTCCGGTTTGTCCTATTTTATTTCATTCTGTAAAACTAAAAGGAAACGCTGCTTCCTCGTTCCTCTTTGTGGGGAGGACGACAAGAATATATTCTTTGAAAGAATTGAAAGCAAGGAGGACTGTGGAACATAGGGGTCGGAAGTCCTGTGGGGGGGGGGAGGTCTTCGGTGACGCACCCTAACTTTATAGCTTTCTACCACCACCTCACCCCTTGTTTTTCTTGGATTTTTTTTGTAGGATACATACCCCCACCCCGTCTCTTTGCCAATAGACCAGTCTCTCTGTGACTAACTAGAAAGCGCGGGAACGGGGGGTCTTATGGAAAATAAACACATACACGAGGCAGCAGGCAGCTCGTTCTGTACTGTACTTGTACTTGTCATTCATTGTCGAACTTAATAAAAGCCCTAGAAAACTCCAATAGTTTGAAGTGTATTTCACCGCTTGTTGTTGTTGTCTTGTCTATGGATAGGTTGAGGTATTAGATGTGACCGTGTGTGTTCCACACAGCCTCAGCAATCTGAAGGCAGTTGTGGGAATAAAGGTCATCTAGCGGAGAGTCACTAATCTGTTGCATTTTTGCAAGGATGGCTGGACATGAGAAAATGTGTGTTGGACTTAGTTCTATGTCGAGGCACCGCTATTTTCATAAAATAAATGATATTTTGGTTCAAAAATTAATGTAACCAAAATATAACTCAATTCTTGCAAAATATAACTGAATAATAATAAATGGAAAAATAATTCAAAATATAACTCAATGATAAGTCTTCACACTTTTCACTAATCATGATATTGAGGTAAGTGACGATGTGTTATACTTTATGTAATTATACATTATCTGTATTTTTAGCCTACTTTTCTTTTTTTAATTCGAAAGAATTAAAAAAATGAAAAAGTAGGTATTGACATGCGGTCGATGTCCGTCTGTCTGTCCGTACCCCCCTTCCAAAATCGGTTCTATCCATCGGATCTTAAATTTTTTTTTGTTAGAAAGCTATGACCACAGATACCCAACTTTCATACTTTTTGTCCGTCTGTCTGTACGTCCGGACGGACATAAATCTACTATATGTCGGCGAATTTCCAATTGAATTAGCATTGAAACTCAATTTTGAGTCATTTAAATCACTGTTGCCAAATCAACAATGGCATGAAAAACTTTATTTATTTAAACATATTTGAAGCAAAATAATATTTTCATGAATCAGTTTGGAATTACGTCATAAAATGTAGCACTATTTGATTCTTTGATTATTCATTAATTATCTAACAAGAAAGCGGCAAAGCATAGTTTTGCATACAATTATGCTTAGTTTTAATTTACATTTCTTATTTTTTAATGCAGTTTGGAGTTTCATTACTTTTGTTATTAATAAATATTTAATTATTCCTCGAACTACAAATAAATCGCGAGCAGACGATAAATAATATTTAATTAATTTGCGAAATAATATTAAGGAAAATAGTTGATTTTGGCTTTTAGAAGTTTAAATTATTAGCTGGATGCTGTGTTTCGATTTTTTTCTAATATGTATAAATCTAGTGTAGAAACGGCTGTTGATGATATTTACTGTTAGAAACCTAGTTTTTTCCCGATTAGAACTTCAGTAACAGGTATTTAAGTAACAGGAAAGTAGGCTATTTTAGTTCTTTATGAACTTCTTGTTTTAATTGTTATAATTTTTGCATTTTGTAGTAGCTATATAATGCGAAGCTTTTTTGTTAGTTACCATTTTTTTTTAAATAGGCAGCCTTAGATTTATTTACCCAAAACATGAAATTTTTGTTAACTTATATAAATCAGTAACTTTAATCCTCATTAACTTTATAATACATCAGTAACTTTAATCCGAAATAAGTGTTTAAGCGTGTTTATTAATAGTTACCATGTGTTAAAGTTCATCATTAATTAAGAAATTTGACTTCTTATGATAAAATTCATTTTATTTGTAATAAATAATTTAATTTTTAATTTATAAGTTATAATTAATAATTTTAATTTATTAGTACTAAGTTATGCAAATTAATGAATGTTATTAATTATAACTAATTTTGTTTTAAACATATAATTAGTTATAATTATTAATATTCATTAATTAGCATATTCAGTTAAAAACTACATTGATAATTATTATAATGAAGTTTCCTTTAAACCGAGTCGGCAACTTCAAAATTTTGTAACCCCCCTTTGGAACAATCCTGGCTACGCCACTGGATCTACGCAACCTGCTTCAAATGTCATGTTCAGCAGGCCTCTCCCGATCATATTTTGGACTGCGTCGGACTTTCCGGAAAATATGTTTTCCTATCCCCTCTTCTAGTCGTCGACTTTCTGCGGGTCAACGATTTTTTGGACCTGGTCTGACTGTCAGATCAAGAAGGATTAGTCCCAACAACAATATTTGCATAAAAAGTGCATTAACCACTGATAAAATGTTTTATTTGAGGTAATCAGGAATTTGCTTACTCCATGCCGAAATCGGTAACTCCAGCTGCGATATAGATTTCAATAATTGAATGGTAACTCAATTTTGAATAGGAATTATTCCAGGTGTAACCCTACAAACAAAAATTATAAATTATGATACCTGACCCTGATTTTAAACCTTTTGAACAAAAATAAAATTTTAAGTCGCTTAAAACGTAAATTGAAAGAGGGTACAGACGGAAAGACAGAAGGAAATCTTCACAAAGTCAATGCTTACTTTATATATTTTTAATATTTCGAATAAAAAAAAGTAGGTAAGAACGCATATTTCATTACAATCGTCCTTTTGCATGCCATAAATGTACAAAAATAACAAGTCGTAAGTAAATTAGTTGTCGTTGTAGAAATAACGAAATTACATGCTAGTACGGTTTGGTGAAAAAAATTTCGCTAGTACAAAGACTTAAAATATTTTCTAAAAAACTATCACTGTATGCCTCGATCTTCATGAAAAAAATTCAGTACTAAATTTAGTATTTAAATTATAAACAATAAAAGTTAAATTAAATTTAAACTATTCACGACACTTTTCCAGAGAAACAATAAGTTGCAAAACATATTGAAAAATGAAAACTAAAAACTAATTTAGAAAAAGAAAATGCATTATTTTTCGAAATATAAGTTCCTAATACAATTCGTCAATATATAAGTTTTAATATATTTCGTTTACCACTACAGTTTTCAAGCGTTTAGCTAAGCGAAGTAAATAGAAAACTTTTTTCATCTAGTATAATGAGTTTTGATTGCACCATTTAAAAAAAAAGAGAAATCTCCAGAAAACTTTTAATAACCCACCATTGAGTGATTGTTCTTCTCCCCATTCAAAAAACAGGTTTTGAAATTTCTCTTTGGAATACTTTATTTGAGAACTGATATCCCATAACTTTATTTACGTTATAAATAATAACATGAAGATATGAATGACTTATTCTATTATTTATATTTAAATATTAATTCTTTACCTTATACTCATAGAAATCTTATTGTACAGCTGGAGGGAAAAAGCCCCACACTCGTTACTTGGCTGCTATTATTCAGGGGATTTTGTGAAAGGTGTTGTTTTCCAGGAAATTGCTTAAGGAATTGATTAATGGCAACAAAAATTGTATAAGGGGTCGTCTACATATTAAAATGAGTACCAACTTTGGAAATTTCAAAGGCAACTCCCAATTGTTTTAAATAAAAATGTCCAGCACCTTCAAAGTAACCCAGGTATAAAAAAATATTTGTTTTGCATTATTTGCTGAGTTATTAAAGCATTAATTTTGAACGCGTTTAGGGGGAATCGAAAAAGGTAATATTTAGGTTGTGTCTTTTCAAAACGAAAGCTAACAAAAGGGTTGTCATAATCTCGCCAACGGATGCAATAATTAAACCTTCTTCACTAATATTCTAACTTTTTTGAAGTTTCTTTTTTTTTAAATTTTGGATTTTAAAATTCAGAAATCAAATAAAGGCTAGAAGAGAAAAAGTTCAAATTTTAGCAAGTCACATATACGACTATTTATAACGAACAGATTCTCAAATGCGATTAGTTACAATCAGATTGAAAAACATCATTATTACATTTTTGTTTTACATTTTATGCAAATTTTTGTTTCATTCATATTGCTGCAAAAAGTGTTGAAAATCCGGCACACTTTATCGGTAATATAAACCACATATTACAAAACGAGGGTTATGACCTGGACACGAAATTTAAGGAAAGCAAATAAAATTACGCAGAATGATTTGGCAATGATTTTTAACCAAGGAAGTGGGTAATCATTTTAAATAATCAATTTCGTAACAATGAAATATACTGAAAACCGAATTTCAATAATATTTAACGGTATTTAATTTTTTATATTAAACATACTTTTTTAAATTGTATTGGAAACATACATTCAAAAACATAGTAATCGATATAGTTTAATGTTAAGTACGCAAACAAAATACAATGTATGCATTTGAAACAAGAAAAGATTTTTAGACATTTGGCAAACATCAATAATTTGAATATACATCTATCTATATATATATAAAAGAAAGTCGTGTTAGTTACACTATTTATAACTCAAGAACGGCTGAGCTGATTTGGCTGAAAATTGCTGGGGAGGTAGCTTAGAACCAGGAATAGGCTATGGAATACTTTTTATTCGAACCCAAACGGGTGTAGGAGTGCAAAACGTGAGCCGCTTTCCCCATAGGAATAGCATTGTAAGATTAGAATTTATACTTTTTAATTTAATTTAAAGAAATTTCAGCGCATTCAGCGTTAACAAAAATTTAAAAAAAGGAGCACGTGGGTTTAATTTTCTGGATTGTTGTTTGAATATCAGTATTTTATTTTATTTGTTGATTTTAAATCTTTTGGTTTTTTTTATGGTGGATCAGATTTCCTCAACTAGATTTTAATTATGTTTCCGAATTTAATTTAATAGATGTTTACAAATGGTAAGAAATAAAGATATGGAGGAATATAGGTTAACCTATAGAATCGTGGCCGGATTTGGCGAATTTTCAAAAATGTCGCCAAGTCGAGATGGTTGTCATCTCGAAATGATCAAAAATACTACCTAATTTCAAAATGGCCGACTTAAAACAACGGAAAAAATCATTAAATTGCAGACCAGTTTATAAAAAAGTGGAACTTTAAAATGCCGAAGAATTGATTTAAAAAAAGTAAATAATTATTTAAAGTCATCTAGTATAATTATTTAAAGTCATCTAGTATAATTATTTAAATCATCTAATTAATAAAATATTAGTATAAGAAAACTTCAGAATAAATGATATGCGTTTAAGATTAAAATAGATTAATATTTAGAAATTGTCAATGCAATTGCTAGTTTCGCCAAAGGTTGCCATTGGGGTTACCAGATTTGGCGTAAAATTGCCGGCTACGATTCTTTAGGTTAACCGGAAGATATTCGGCATAAATAAGGAATTTGTACTTTATAAAACTTTTTCAACCATACAAGAGGATGAATATCTTTTTTTTCTGATGTTAAGATGGCGTAATGGTCAATTGAATTTTAGCATTGGCGGCTTTTGGCGAAGTTGAAAATTTAACGTAGGGTAGCTATTCCCATCCAGTTGTATGGGTTAGGGTTAGTTTGAATTATCATCGCATTAAAGCTACACACGAGTGCTATTGGAAACGGAAGTCGTAATTTAGAACCACAGTCAAGTTACGAGCCGACACGTGAGTAGGTACCCAATGCAACTTTTAAGGGCGACATCGTACGCAGCGTTGGGAATTTGGAGGATATTTAAAGTGCCCTTCCTCTACACGGGGTATTATTCGTCGGACATTTTTTGGCTGCACGAGCCGTTCATAGGTCTGCAGTTATTTTGGCGATGCCCGGACCTGAACCTGGGACCTACCGCATGCAAGACGAAAGTCTTTACCGACTGGGTCCCCCAACCCTATCGAGTTGTATGAAATATGAAGTGGAATGTTTACCACATTTGGGCAGTTTCGTTTTGCGCTAATTGTGAAATAGAAACAGGCCATTATATGATATAGCTATTCTGGCAATTTGAATAGGGGCCTATGGGAAAGCCCTCAAACTCCAGAAGGGCCTGAATAAAATCAACCCCTCATATCATAATGGGAGGAGATTATAATATCCTGATGGAGTGGATCACAGTGGAGGGATCAATTGGTATAAAATAAAAGTTTATATAAAAAACCTACTAATTAGGGTTATTAAGGGTGCACCCGTGCAACGCCGAGTTTATGAAGCTAGTTTACCAATAAACGCTTTTCAACCACCAAACGATAATGCAAGTTAGGATCAAATTTGCGAAGTAATTTTTTACACGGTCCCTAACACTCATTTTTTTACAATAACTCGACAAATAATTGTTTTTGAATTTTAAAAAAAATCGGGATTTTGGTTCTACTTGATCTACTTCATCGATTTATGTAAAAAAAATGTGGTTGCTATTCATGTTTTAATTTTTTTTATTTAAATTTAAATAAAAATGTATAAAAAATGAAATGAAATTGATGAAAAAACTTGTTTGAATTGTTTTTGGAAGATTAAGAAGTAGTTAATGAAATAAAACAAATTTTGTTTAATTCTTTTTATTTGTGGAGGTATGAATAAAAGTTTGTGAAACTTTTTTAACGTTATGGACGTTCAACTTTGAATGCTTATATCTCAACAAATAATGCAAGTTAATTAATTTTGTTTTGTATTTAGGGTATTTTATAAGTGATAAACATTTTCATATAGTAAAAAAAATTGGGTGTTGCCATTAGAATTTTCAAAGTTGGTACTCATTTTAATATGTAGACGACCCCTTATACAATTTGTTGCCGGAAATCAATTTTTTACGCTATTTTCTGAAAAATTACACCTTTCACGAAATTCCTTGACAAAAAGCAGCCGAAAAACGAAGGGTGGAGCGTTTTTTTCCAGCTGTACGTATTTTTATCCTCTGAAGAACACAGAGGTATAAACCAGTCACTTGGCAGTCAGGTTTTTCAGCAACGCAGATAGTTTTTCAAAATTTATAAATTAAATAAATTTTTTGAAACATTAAAATTTAAAGCACGTGAGAGCCATTTATAGCCATCTACTACACAAATATAATTTTTAAAAATTTAAGAAATTAAATTTTCAGTTAAAAATTTTAATTTAAATCTCATGCAGTGAAAAGGAGCTTACACTTCAGCTTATTTGCTTTTCCTATAGAGGGTTAATGAAGTGTGAAAGATCGAAATGTATGACATTAGACACCTAACAAAAAATAAAAAGGATTTTTTAAAATCGGGACGGTTAGTACGAATGTATCGACAGACAAAAATATACACAATATCTAAA
>JAFNEN010001664.1:0-25499 GCA_019343175.1 Oedothorax gibbosus | reverse complement strand
GACACTTTATAATTTTATGAAAACCAAAATTAACTTCGAGTCAAATCTGATTTTATAAAAAAAACTGATTTTTTGGTGAAGCAAATTTAATTTTGCTTGATAAGTTATATTTAGAAGTTTTTAGGGTACCAAAAACCCCCCCAAAATTGGGGGGGGGGGGGAAAATTTTTTTTCAATTTAAACATTTCCTGTAGATTCTAAAGGATGTGCATATTTGTGAAAAAACAAAAACTGAACTTTAAAAAAACATGACCCGGGCCGGATTTAAAAATTTGCCGCTTGTGGGCTACGATCTAACGTAAATCCCAAAAACAGGAACATTTTAACTTCGAAGAAGATCTGGGTAAGAACAAAATTTTGAAGAGCTTAGTGGAAGAACGTGCAAAGTGCAAAAAGGGGGAAAACGAGATAATGAGCCTTCAAAGTTTTTAGTTTGCAATTTTTCTGCCCATTAAACAAAATCACATTTTTTTTTGCATGATATTTTAGTTTGGTTCTTCAAAATGCTTGGTGGCTTGGGCCGTAATTTCCGTCATAACGCGTCATTACAAAAACGCGCTTGACACCTCATGCACGGGCCCACGTTCTTCCTCCGAATGCTTCAGATTTTGGCCAGTCGCTTAGTGGAAGAACTTTGCTAAGTGACATTTTTTTAGGAAAATTTTGATCCATAAACGTTTCATAAATTTCTGTACTAACCTTCGATTTTCAAAATTTCTTTTTCTTTTTGGGAAGATAGGACTTCACAGATCTCTTTTATACTTTTTTAATCGTTTGCCTGTCCGTCCATCATTTTGTCTTTCCGTCCATCCCCCTTTTTAAATTTTCCGATCCAAAGTGCCTGTTTTTGAAAATTCTTTTTTTGGTTTCGAAAGTAAAAAAATTAGATGCTACAATCTATAGTGTTTGCCAGCTGCCTGTACGTCTCTATTTTGTTTCTGTCCGTACGTCCTACTACCCCCCCCCCCCCAACTTCCTTTGAAACCCGTCCAATTTTTTAAAGTTTATTACTTCAATCACCTAATATAAAATTAAGGTATAAAACTATTGCGAGGGGGGTCAATTTTCCAATTAAGATTTTGTGCTTTCTACAACCTTTTTGGAGGGTGCTCATTCTAAAAAAGGGGGTTTTTTTTTTTCATTATCCGTCTGTCTGTCTGAAACTACTTTACTGTTCGAAATAAAAGAGCTACGGACTTCAAATTTAGTACACGGGTTCCTAGTTCCTGTTGGACGTCATAATAGGGTTTTAGAGAAAATTGCGCAGCGCAAGTAGAGGCTGCTATAAACTTTTTTTGGGTTTTAAAGGTATTGCTGATAACGGAAATAGATACAGACTTCAAATTTGATACACGTGTTCCCTGTATTTGTCGGACCTCAACATAAAGTTTTCTACAATATTGTGCATATGCAAGGAGTAGCTGCCATAGAACTTTTTAGGTTTGACAGTTATTGAAAATACTTTATAAGGTATATATAACTTTTAAATGAGCGTATTGATACATAGTGTTACTCATCCCTAGGTTTTGTAAGATATCAGTCACCTATCTTATGCTTTTTGTTCGTCCGTCTGTCCCTACTATAAGGATTTCTTTGAGTATTTAAGTTAAAAGAAAGTTATATAAGTTACAGGGGTCGTAGTGGGACAATTCAAAATTTCAGGACAAACATTTAAGAAAAAATCAGGACATTTTCAGGACATTATTTATGCAATAAAATACAGTAGAATTTCAAGCAACGGTTTTAATGACACTGCTATACACGGTTCATACACTTGTTAGGGGAAAAAAATCAAGCTTTACTCAAGTACTATTTAAAAAAAATTCAGGAAAATTTAAAAAACTACAAATTACTACCAGTATAATATCTGAATACTGAAATCGTATCTAAGCTGACTCTCAATTTTTTGTATGTGAAGCTAAAACCTGTCAAAAATTTAAAGAAGTCAATCCCAGTATAGGCCAAAGTAATAAAAATGCTTAAAAAAAGTTTCTAAGAAGATAAACCCAAAAATATTTTATAACATTCTAGCTAGGTCTTATTATCACAAGCTCATGACGCACGGATACTTGATCAGAAGAAAATATTCTGGTTGGCCCAACTTAGATTGACAGGACTATGTAAATAACGAACATCTTCCGATCACATAGAGCCAGAGAACTGTCAATCATTACGAGGTAATGCGAACGTCTTAGGTGGATTTCGTGAAAATTACTAGGCAGCAAAATAAGTAGATCAAGAGCATTTATTAGACTTTGGTCAGGAGAAGATGACCTGGAGGATTACACTGGCCGTTGGCCGATTTGAAGAAAACTTAGTGTATCCTAATCTTAATTAATCTTCAAATTTAATTAATTTTTTACTTTATTATTAAAATTAAAAATTTAAACTTGCTTTTTATTTAAATTTGAGTGTAGTTTTCATTGATATATACCGAGAATAGAAGTTTTTTTCGGTGCGTTATGATCGTATAAAATTTTGGGTCTCAGTGTAAAAGCCAACCACTATTTTAAGTGCTATGTTTAGAAGTATAGGTTTAATAATATCATTATATTATGTAACCAAGAATAGATATCACTTGCGGTTTCACTTGCATTGGCATCGCGTTGAGAAAATTTTGATATCCGATTTTGAAAATACCGACCGAGAGATAATGTTTTTGTCTTACTCCTGTTTTTTTTTACACAGGAGGAATAAAAACACAAAAAAAATGCTAAAATAGCCACCGATGGTTGAAAAAAGTAGATGTTTACACAGAAATAGTAGATTTTAACAAATCAAATTTTCTCAAAAAAAGTCTCCTTCCCTTCAAATAATCGCTTTAGTAGGCTAAATAGTCTCCAGCGGCAGCCCTGTAAACATATCAAAACATATTTGTTTTGCTGAAAAATTACATGGGGGAGGGTTCACAGGGCAGGTTATTTCTCGTTTCTATCGGCCTATTGATGATGAGGAAAGAACAAATACCAAAGTCGGTCATTTCTTGGGAATCAACAAAAAAAATCGATTTCCCCGCGAGCATAACCGAATTCAATAACTTTTTTATTAAATATGTTTTATTGTTAATTCTTGGCTAATGAAGCACTTTAGTGCTATTTTACGTTAAACAGAAACCTCCATTTTTTTGTATGGCAACCTTAAAGATCTTGTCTTTAGTTTCAATTAAAACACAATAGAATTCACTCAGCAACAACAACAAAAAAATCCTAAGTAGCGGGCCTTGACTCAATCACAGGCCATCGTAATTTTTGAAAGTACCTAAAATTTTGGTTGACTGATCCGCCCTTAACTAAAACAAAGAAAGAAACGGTACATGATCCTACGACGATTACGCTATCAAATATATAAAAATTACGAGAGTTTGGTTTGGATAATCGATTTTTTCAGAAAAAAACATTTGAAAAAAATCCCAAGACAAAATGGCAAGTCCTATGGCAAACTAGCAATATTACTAGGCGCTGAGGCTGTTACAAATCTGATCTACTGATCATACCTAGAACTAGGATCACTAACCTACAGCGATCACGTGTCTACTAAGCAAATGTCATCGTGGTTAGGTTAAGTTTAGTTCCCCGCACGAATAAAAAAAACTTTGATAAGAATTTGAGCCTTTTATTTCCGAAACCATTGGGTTTGGATATTTAAAAAAAAATCCTATTAAAACCATCGGAAATTGTTTTTCAAGGCCGAAGAACCGATATTTTTCATTAATGCTAAAAAGTCACCAATATCAAGGCAAAACAAATCTCAAAAATAAATTTTGCTGGAAATAAGGAAGCTATTATCCGTAGTTTTGACTGCGTTTCCGTAACTCCGTAGTTTGATACCCTCGTCCGTAGAAACTACGGACAATTCGTAGTAGTTGGAAGGTATGAAATTATGTTTGTTAGTACTTTTTTAAAAATTTCAGGAATTTCAGGACGATGTGTGAAAATTAAGGACAATTCAGGACACAAATTTTTTTTTCAGGAATTTCAGGAAAATCAGGACAACTACGACCCCTGAAGTTATTTTAGAACTTCTTGCTTAATGTTAGATGAGTAAGTTTTCAATTGAAAATATTTTTTAAAAAATACCATTATCACTGAAATTATAAACTAAATATTTTGAAGAATAATAAGAAAAACCAACTTAATAAAAAGTATACAAAAAGATAGTACAAGAAACACAAATGCATGTGAATAAATGAATATTAAATTTAAAAGATTAAAAAAAAAAGATAATAATGCAAGATGTAAGTTTTCGCAAAATAAATGTTTAAATAGTATTTAGATAAGAATAATTGAATTTAAAAACAAACTTTGATATTAAAAAAAATAAAAATAAGTTGTATGGCAAGATATAGATCCTAAGGTTATTTACGTTTTTTTTCCTCCTTTTCAATTAAAGGTTTAATCAATTTTAAGAAAGCTATTTTAATTTACAGCATTTCTACAACAGTAGAACATGATCGTTTAAACAATTTATTTTTACAATCGTGATGTATAGTACTTTTTTAAAGTCATCGATATTTTAATAAATATTAAGAACTTATAACGTTTTATACTTTGTTACTTTATTTTAACATCAATTATTATAAAAATATTTTAGTTTTACATAACAAATCAAACTCTTGATTAAATTTGTACTTACCGTATAAACTTTATTCACACTTTTAAGCAAACATTCAGCTTTCCGCTTGCTTCTTAATTCCATTTTAATAATTTTAGAAGTTTAGGACATTGCACAAAATGCATTCGATAGCTTTAGAGATCAAACGTAAAATGGCTTTAAAACGTTTTTTGTACCCATAATTCATTTTTTTAAACAAACCAGATGCTTTGAATGTTTGGTGCAATGTTGTTTTAACGCCAACTGCGATCTCCCTAGAGCAGGTGCAACTTTGTTTTAATTATACCATCTGTTCGCTGCTAAATTATCTATGTTTTGTTTATTACAATAAAAATCAGACGACATTCAAAGTAGATGATATTTTATAAAATGTTAAAACCTTTAACTCCGTTTAAATTTAAAATCAAAATGCATTTTTTTTCCTATTTTGCTAAATGCACTCAAAACCCAGTTTTACGCATCATAAATTTTATTTCATTGATTATATTTAATAATTAAAGTTAATTAGGAAATATAAATTACATTTTGTTGAATTCTTTTTGATTAAAACCACAAAAGAACCATTTATTTTGCTATTAATGCAAGCGAAAGTCTGAAAATTTTCCGCAAACGTGTCACTTAGCACGTTCTTCCACTAAACGATCGTTCAGGAATCGGGCGATTTCGGAGGAAGAACATGCCAAGGCTCCTTAGCACGTTCTTCCATTGAAAAAGTGACGAAAACGCGTGCACCTACCAACTTCGTATGCGAAAAATATACGAAATCGAATGTTTTCTAAAAAATTGAAAGCTGTTATGTTTAAAGCAGGTAATAACATGATCATTGACACAAAAATCTCAATTTTTTCAAAAATGTCACTTAGCACGTTCTTCCACTCAGCTCTTCAATTGTTTCCTCATTGGCTGAAACCGGGCCATCTTGAAAGCGGCTTGAGATTGGCAGGAAATTTTCGCGAAGAAACTAATCTCCCAAACAAAAAGATGGTTCCAGATCTATACGTATAGTACTCTTTTTATGTGGATAACAAAAGAAAATGAAATAAAAAATAAAGGTGACTGCTGTATTTGAAATACCGAATTTATTTGTGCTTTTTTTTTGGTTAAATCGAAAGCAAAATAATAGTCAAACTTTTTAAACTGTTCTATTTTTCTTTCCACTTCCAAATCCGGGGGGGGGGGAGGGTGAAATTGCCCTCGCAGCGGCCATGTTTGCTACTAAATAGTAGTATTATTTATACGTTTACGGTTTGCGCATTAATGTAAATTATTTTGTTGCCTTCTTAAAAATATTAGTATCTTTTTAATAATTTTTTTTATGCTGAATGCCACTTTAATTGATCATAAAATTTGCCGCCCCAAAAAATTTGCCATTCTAGGCTACAGCCTACTTTAGCCTATTTAGAAATCCGGCGCTGAACTTATGATAGAAAAGAAAATTGCCCGTAGCTTAAAAAATGATACTGGAACATTTATAAACACAATGCAACAGATAGAAATGTTACTTTTTTGTCCACAAAGTGAGATAGGACCGAAAGTATTAAAAACATATATACATAAATAATAAATATATACAGTGAGCACAAATGTCTGATGATAATGTTGTCGACAGGTAGATTCAGATGTTTGCCCCTTTATTTCTGAAAGAAACAAAATATAAATTTAATTATAGAAAATTTCAATTAATCAAGCGAATTAATATACTAACTTAAATCACTACAAAGATATAGGAAAATGTAAAGACTTCTTGAGTCTAATATTTGTAAATGCATATCTTAATATTTTCCATAGTAATTTTAATATACTTAAGAATATTTTTTTTAAAACAAACTGAACAAAAATAGTATTAATTTAATAAAGAATTATTCATGAACATTTGCAAATATAGCTTCTTATATTTGGAAAAAAATAAGAATATATTTTTAAAGGCTGTGTGGGAAAAAATCAGGGTCTTTCTACAATTGAGAAAGAATTCAAGGACTCCTTAGTACTCTTATAAATTAAGGGTTTTTAAGTGTATGCAAGTTTTGCCCATAATGGAAATTAAGTGATATTAAGGATTTAACACACGTGATACAAATATATTGAATAGAAGAAAGTAAACAAACAGCCCTGAATAAGTTTATAATAGATAACAAATATATATATTTTAAAGATAATGCATATTTTAATAAGAAAGCATTGGACTTACATTTTTAAGACCAGTAATAAAAAAAAAATTAAGGACTTTTAGAAAAACTTTCACAAATTCTCAAATCTATCTTACCCTCCAAGTTGTCCTCCACAGGAGCTCAGGTATTTATTATAATCTATTCTTAACAATAGTTGTGCAAGGTGGGGGCTAACTTGATGACTTCGAACTCCGGATAGTACTCTGAACAACAGGGATGTTTGCCTTTGGAAATTCTGCAAAAGACGTGTTAGTGTTGTAAATATTAATCAACAGATTTGGAAGTTTAAAGCTGTAGAATTTTTTTGCCGAACGTGCATGTAAAATTTGGACTGGACATATATTTGTTTCAACACGTCCAATCCGGCAATTTTATAGTTTTTTGAAGAAACCATTTTTAATTACAGGGGATAATAGTTCAATTTGGTGATTATTATTAAAATCTATAATTTAAGCACCAACATAATGTACATTATCTACCTACTTACAAAGTAATTTTTCTTATTAAAAAAAAGAATAACATATTATTTAATGTTAAAAGAAATTTTTTTAAATAGAAATATGGTATCATTGTGTTAAATATTATTTTTCAAAACTAGCTTTATATACCCGGCGTTGCACAGGTGTACTCTTATTAACAGCGATTTGCATATTATTTAAACTTCTATTTAATGCCAATCAATCCCTATCCCCACTGGTCAGCGCCCTATCAATTACAATCATCCTTCTCCACCTCCCACTTCTGATGTTAGCATTAGTTAATAAAAAATTATGTTTTGTGGGATTTAGGCTCTCTGAGAAGTTTGAAGGATTTCCAATAGACCCCTAAGAAATTAACAAGTTTCAGAATTAGAGAACTGCCTTTCTATAAATACATGTCTTCGTCTTTGAGATGAAGGAATAGTGCAAACCACTTTGTTGCCTTCCTCCCTCCTTTGGGTGCGAATTTCCAAAAATCACTTCTTAAATGACACCTTCAGTACAGAAGGAATAAGTTCCAAAAATTTTATATTCCTGTGTGATTCTAATCGTTTAGGCTGGGCGTTGATCCTCAAATCAGGACTTCTACCTTTATATAAATATATTACTGCTTAAAAGATTGTTAAAGAAAATTTCAGCGTTGTTGATAAACTTAATTAACAATCAAAATATGGTGTATTAATAACTAAAATTTTATGTAATAATAACACTAAAATCTTAAATTTGTACCATCATAAAAATTTTCAGCATCAACATGGCTGACAATGTGGGCACATTTTTTAAAAAGGTTTTTCGTACACTGTGTCAATTAGCAAAAAATATCAAATTGGAACAATATTGTGAGACACAATATCGTACCGTACGCGGAAAAGAGACCTATCGGCCAAAATTGACTTTTTGAGTTAACGCTACTATAAGATGCAAAATTTTGATTTCTATCGATGGGTGCAATCGGCATAGCGATCTGAGCCTTAGATCGTCTGCAATTAATAGATAGGTATTTTTATCGCGTACATTTTTGGATGAAAATGAACGGGAAAGAAAGACCTATCGCACCTGGCTATTTTTCGCTATGTGTTTGCAGCTGCTACGTCAATGAAGTAAGTTTTAAGTGCTTAAATGGAAAGGCTGAAGTCGGTAATTTATTTGTTTCTTTATTTGAAATACTCTCTAATTTATGAAAACCCATTTCAAAAGCTCTGTTTTGTGGTATTTAGTACAATAAATATATACAAAAAAAATTCATGTTGTATGTATAGATTGCAAAATGCTAGGTCAATATGTATATATTTTTTTCAAGTTCATATTTTTGCAAACGATAAATAGTTTTAAATCGTTTTCAATGTTGGTATTTTACGATAAATCTAAACTCAATTGCTACAACTTGACCTTGACAGTTTGCAATATAAAGTCAATGAATTCAACTTCATACTTAAGGTATGAGGCATCCCTACAACTTACTTTTAAAATGTAAGACTTTTTTAATATTTTCATGAGTTTTAAAATGATTTTAAATTTTATTAAGGCTTCAAAGTTATTTTTTTTTCATTTTAAACATGATATATAGTAAAAATTTAGGTTGAAAGGTTTTTGTAGAAAATGTGGATTTCATTTCTTATATCTTATAAGTCCTGATTTTGTAAAAGTGATTCGTTTCATAACACCTATATTTTATATCGACAAAATTATTATCATTTCAATCATTGAATATATAAAATTATAAAAATAAAAATGACTTAAAAAATAATATCGTAATAACATGATAAGAGATAAAACTCATTACATAAACTTCATTAAATTGGTTAAACAAGTTTTTGTTAAATTTAATTAGAAAAAATATTCTTAATGTTGATCAATATATTATTAGATTATAAAAATGCATTAAGTAAATGAGTATTCTTCATAAGTATGTTTCCTTAATATTTAGAATGAATTTAGCAGCAAATTTTTCAGAACCGTTTTTCAGAAGAGCCGTTTAAAGTTTTGGTAAAAATTCAAATTATCATAAAATTGTTCCAAATGAACCTATATCAAAAATATTTGGCATGGATATCTGTTTTATGAGTATCAAAAGCAGGGGCGGACTGGCCCGGGCGGCTAGTCGGCAATCGCCGAGTGGGCCAAATTTGCCAAGTGGGCCAAAAGCAATATGATAAATTTCGTTTAAGTGGAAAAATTCTACAAATACTTAATTAAGAATGAGCAAAAGAGAATTTTTTTATGGCCCTGATAAGCAGAAAACTATTGATGCTACGAAGACCAAGACGAGCACTGTTCCCGAATCACTTTGACTTAACAGTCATTCTGTCAATGGAAATGTCACCTTCAAACAGGCGCAAACCACGGGGTGGGGGCAGAACCCGTATTATAGTCCAAATTTATTTTGTTAACAATAAAAAATTTACAAAGTGAAAAAAGTTCCATAGGGAAAGACCACTTAGCATTTACCAAATATGTGTAAATCAAAAACAAATCTACCTCTTCTAGGAATGTTATTAAAAAAAGTGCGAATTCTGATGAAATATTAATATGGCATCATTTTTTTTTTCATTTTTTTGTCTTTTTTTTCATGAGTTGCTATATTGTGCACTCACAAATCAGTAAAAGTCACGGTATTAGGCAATTTTAAAGAAAAGAAATAAAAACTATTCTCCCCCCTCCACCTTTGGATTTATTTTTAAGCAAATCGCAATTTTAGCGGGAATAAGATTTTAAGATAAATTTTTATGGCGCCGATAACGAACGACAGCTATCCTCTCAAACAGGAAGTATAAAAAACATAGAAATAAAATATTGACAGATTTTTTTTAAAATTCGTTTTCAAGTATAATAGTGCATTTTGTTCGTTAATAAATCAAAGAAATTCCACTATCGCAAAAAAAGAAATAACAAAAACTGTCCTCAACCCCCCCCCCTCTCCTCGGATTTATTTTTAAACCAATAACCCTTGCTATCTTTGACTACTTTTTTCTTTTTATTTTTAAGGTTTTTATTTGGCTTAGTTAAATAAGTGTACTACAAGTTAGGAGTTTTTCGCGCTTTTTTCTATCGTAATTTCTATACTTTAAAGTATATGTAGTGAGTATGTGTGTTGTTATGCGTCTGACACAAATTAATGTAGTCAATTTAAAATTTTGTCAACAATAGAAATTTTCCAAAGAGCACTAATAATGTATGTTTTGACCGAAGGTATAAAGACGGTTAACCGAAACCTTAAAGTTATTGCATACTTAAGGAGCTGAGGAGCCCAGTCGGTTAAGGAGTTCGCCTTGCATGCGGAAGGTCCCAGGGGCGGTCCGGGCATCGCCAAAATAACTGCCGACCTATTAACGGCGTAGAGGGAGTACACGTTAAATACGCTCCAAAGTCCCGACTCTGCGTACGATTTCTACCTTAAAGATTGCGTTGGGTGCCTACTCAGATGTCGGCTCGTCACCTGATTGTGGTTCTAAATTATGACGCCCGTCGCCAATAGTGCTCGTGTAGCTCTAGTGCGACGATATTTCAAACTAAACTATATAGTTTAGTTTAGTTTGAAATATCTATCAAACTATCGATGACGAGCGGTGGAGCCAACGTTAACAATATTATGAATTCCATTACCCATAAACAATTAAAATGTCTAAACATTTGCAGCTGGCGTAATAAATCTTACGGCTTTTGTATAACACTTTTTTTTAATGCTTGTGTTTTGAAGAAAACAGAAAAAACGCGTCGGATTTATTGAATGTTTAAAACAAATAATTCTTACTCGATTAATATATAAGGGGAAAAACAATAAGAAAACGGCAAGTCTGAAAATATCGTATGGCGCCGATTTTTTTTTTTTTTCATTTGTTCTTTTTTATGAGTTGTTTGCTACGTGCGTGCGAACAAGATTTTGATTTTTTACTATTTATTTGGATTTTTTAAACTGATAACCAAAGATACCATATTACGGGTGGTTGTTTTTTTCTCTTTTGGAAAAAATGTGGCGTCTAAGCTAAGCAGGGGATGCTTCAATCGGAGTGTTTTGCGTCTTTTGTCTTGTATGTCTCCATTACATTTCAGTTCATTCCCTTACATGTAAATGACACCTCGCCAGTGACGCATGCTGCCGAGCGAACCCGAAACGAATGTAGCCAATATAGGATATTTAGACGCATGCATACGCTAGGCGTTTACATCTCTGCGTTATAAAATGTATAAAAAAATATAAGTCTGGTACAGAAAAAAAGAGACGAAAGGAGAAAACGAGATTTTTTTAATAGCTGCAGCAGATCCAAGCCAGAAACGCTTGTTTTTTGCATCAAAATCCAAACCACCATTAAACCCAAAAACAGATTAGGACTGGTTCAAATTCAACGTTAGTGATAAATAAAATCCGATTTGATTGGAAATTCAAAAGGTAAGTAGGTAAGGGTTATTTTGTGAAAATGTATCTTTTATCTTAAAAATAAAATACCCAGAATTTTTAAGATATTTATTACTAACGAGAGATAACACTTTTTATTAACGAAATTTAGTACCATTATTTTTTTTAATAAATTTAGTTTTTAAAGTTTATTTGTTTAACTGTTTGCTCAGAAACATATTTTTAAAATATGAAATCTGAATATAATTATATTGTAAGAAGCAGGGCCTTCGCATGACAGGAGCATGTGGGATGATCGCCCCTGGCAGCTGCCAAAAACGGGAGCGCCTGGAAACTTAATGAAGATCAAAACATTTAAAATAATATGTAATGGTATGGTGGGCCAAAGTCATGACTGCGCCGAGTGGGCCAAACTTAGCCAGTCCGCCCCTGATCAAAAGGTATACATAGTCATTTTTTATTTTAAATTTGCCTTTGATGAGATATTTTCAGATAGGTCTTTCTTTTGCGTACAAAATCAATCAAAGTTGTACGCGAAAGAAGACCTATCTGAAAATATCTCAGCAAATACAAATTTAAATTAAAAAATGGCCACATATACTTTTTGGTACTCATAAAACGGATATCCCTGCCACATATTTTTTTTTATCTAGGTTCATTTGGAACGATTTTGTGATAATTTGTATTTTTACTAAAACTTTAAACGGCTCTCCTGAAGAATGGTCTTTTTCGCGATAGGTCTCTTTTCCGCGTACGGTGCGATATTCTCCCTGATGAACATGGTAGTGATTGAGGTTTAAAGTATATATTATAAATCAAATTAATCTAACTTACAAGTTTTAGGTTTTCAAATACCACAAGATCTTTTTGACTAGGAGGAAGGGATATTCTTGTAACAAGGGTACAAAATGAGGAACAGATTTCAAGAATTTCTTCCAAAGAATGATGAACCTAGAAATACAATTGGAACTTTTAAAAGTCTTAGATGTGTACGCAGAACAAATAGCTTATATAATTAGATATTTAAATATACATTAATAAAATTAAAACATTTTAAATTTTTATATATTCTAACAACTAAACAATATCACTAACAGCATGGAGCCATTATTATTTTTCTATAGGGACTTTAAGAAATTTATTTTCAATATTTATATTAAAAATTTAGTAAGATAAAGAAATTTTTTTCATGTTACAACTTGAACAAAACAGCACAAAATATGTATAGTTAAACTAATATTAAAGTGACAAAAACTACATAGAACTTGATAAAATTAAAACTACCACACATTAATTACATCCTATTTTCTTCACTGAATAACTTTCTTATTTTAAATGAAAATAATACTATGTGCTCATGGTAAAAGGCAAAGTACAGTTAAACTCAGTTACAATGACTTTGTTTAAAAGAAAATTTGTTTATAACACCATAAATGTTCAGTCCTTTGAACTTCCCATAGACCTTAATGTCACAATATCTTGCTTATAATAACAACTTTTGATTAATGCCTCGGTTATAATGCTAAAAATATATGTTTATATGATACCCAAATTCTTCTAAGATATTTTTTTTTCTAAAATTTCGTTTTCACTGCTTGAATTGTATTTTATTCGCCAAATGATGCGATAAGTCGCCACAATTTATTTCCTGCCTAAAAATTATTGACTGGAGAAGGAGAAATTAAACTACTACTAATAGCACATAGGGTTAAAATTTGTTCAATAGATGTTATTTTACAACTTTACTTAATAATATATGAGTATAAATACATATTTTATATGATTCACTATATTTAATATTCAACCTTCTTTATAATGTTACATGTTTTTAACATCATAAACATCAGGGTCCTTTAAAAGACGCTATAACCTGTTATACTGTATTTATAGCATTTATTTTGTTGTATAAAGAAACATTTATAATCCTTACTGTCCACAACTCTAGGAAGCATTGTGAGGTTACAGATGTTAAAAATCGATCATGATATTGCTGTATTTCTTCAAAGTCTTTAACTGTTTCCATTTTATCCATAAGATTGCTAAAACACGATTCTAATACATCAACCTAGCAAAAAAAATTAAACAAAATTTATGTCAGTTTAAAACAAGTACAACATTTTAGACATCTACTTTTCCAATACAATTATATAATAAATCAAATTAATTATGTAGTTAATCTAATTATACTATAATTAAAGATTATATATAATAATTTTGCAATTTAATCTTTTGGTTACATATAAATATCTGACTGTGATCAAATTAAACATTTTATAATCAAAAACCAGGGATGTTAGTGCTTGTTGAACAAAAAAGCTGAAATCCAAACCAAATGCTTGGTTTGGAGAACCGAAAAAGCTGAACTAAGCGTGACAGATAAAAAAATTTAAATTTTAAAAATTATCACGAGATGACAAATTTTAATAATTATATAATACTATACTACTAAATGTACTTTTGGATTTCTTTATAAACACTTTATACTAGCAACATAAAATCTATATTTATAAAGCGTGTATCTCCAGGTGTGAAACTGCCCATCACTGAAAAATCCTGAAACCAAAAATGTGTCTTATGAGGGGAACGGGGGGGGGGGGGGGGGGGGGGGTGTTAAGTGACAAAATAAAAATTTAAAGATAGCGAGGATAGGGGTAAAATGAGAAATTAAGTATACACAGGATTTTTTTAAAAAAAGAATTAAAAAAAAATTTAGAAAAATAATTTAAAAAAAAAACAGGATAATACAAATCATCAAATAAACTGCATACAGTTAATTATAGTGTCAACAGGGAAAATAAGTTAAAAAAATTCTTGATGACTCCCTGTATATCGCAATTTTACGACATGTTTTTTTTTAATTTCACATGGTTCATAAAATTATTAAGAAGCAAAAAATCCAGGTACTTTTCCAGAAATATTAAAGAAATAGAAATTGCTAAAATCATAAAATCGGAATAGATAAAGCGTTATAAGCCGACCCTCAATTCTTTTCCCTCATTTCAATTTCATTCAGCCGTCCCTCATTTCAATTTCAACAAAAATGTAGAAATTAAAACCTGTAAAAAATCCGAAACCCCAGCATAGTAGAAAAAAAATGTCCAATAAAAGCTTCAAACATAATTTTCTTTTTCATTCAAATTTTCTTGCCATCACAAGGCCACGTCTCACGAACCCTTGATTAGAACCCATCGCACAAATATTCTGGTTGATCCAATTTAAACCCTGAACCGGAGCTACAAAGTGATAAGACACTCTTCCGATAATGCAGAACTGTCAATCATTACGAGGCGTGCGACGTCATCGGTGGATTTCTTGAAAATTACTAGGCAGCAAAATAAGTGAATCAGCATTGTTGGATTGCACTGGAAGTTGGGTTAGTCGATATTTGAAGAGATCAAAGTGTAATCGAATCTTAATTGATCTTGAAATTTTAATTAAATTTTCATCTTTATTGCATAAAATTTATTATTTAAGCTTGTTTTTCATTGAAATTTAAGTTTAGTTTTCATTGATATGGACCGAGAAAGGTGGAGTTGAAATATCGTAGCTCTAGAGCTACACGCGGGCTATTGGCGACGGGCGTCATAATTTAAAGCAATCAATTGAAAATTTGGATGCTTAAGTGATTTAAAAGGCACGAACTTATTTTTTAAACGTTTAAACAATTTTTTACTCTAAAATAAAACCCGGAGTTCCGAAAAAGAATATATAAAAAACGGAATTCCGGGGTACCCCTTGAAAAGTTTCACCCCTGAAAGCCGACACTTTAAAAAAAAAAACTAAAAATTGTCTAAAATCAGAAACCCCAGTATAGGCCGAAGTAGAAAAGAAAAGGTTCAATTAAACAAAAAGTATTTTAACATTCCCCGCTGTTCTTGAGATCACAACAAACGGACGTTGTCAGACACTTGATCAAAAAAAATATTCTGGTTGTCCGACTTGGCCTCAACCCTCAACCCGAGCTACAAAAGTAACGAGATACTCTTTTGATCACGCAGAGCTCGAGAACTGTCAATCATTTTGATGCAATGTGACGTCATCGGTAGATTTCATGAAAAATTACTAGGCAGCAAAATAAGTAAATCAGGAAGCATTATTGGACTCCTAATGGGAGATTGGACGGCCGTGAATTGAAGACATCTTAGTGTAATAAAATCGTAATTCATCTTCCATTTTGATTGAAATTTTTCTCTTCCATAAAAAAAAATCTGTTATTTTAACTGTAGTTTATTGAAATTTTAGTTTAGTTTCACCTAATTGCGGGCAAAGTAAAAGTGGTACGGAGGGAAAAACAATCGTTCAAAAAAGGCATCGCAGTTGTAGCGAATCGCTTGACTATTTGTATCGCTGTTTCAGTGAATTTGCAGCGCAAAATTGCGATGCGATACCGCTTACATCGAACTTTGGTTTCGACCATCTGTACAGTAGCTGACGATGGCTACGCTAATTGCAAAAGGGGGAAATGGCGCAGGAATGCGATCAACGCCCGATGACAAGCTGAGTTTAGGGGACAAAAGCAGTATGTTTTAGAACCAAAATATATAAAACCGATTTTTTTCGAGAAAATAAAAAAAGGGGAAATTTTGGAAAAGCGGAAATTGTTTTGGGAGAAGGAAAACAAAAAGCTGAATTTTTAGGTGAGAATAAAAACAAAAAATCGGAATTCCGCTAAAAAGCGGAAGACTGGCATCCCTGAAAAACCTTCCTGAAATATGACATATAACGTATAATAATGAATTTTTTAGCTACACACTAAGGAACTGTGTCCAAATAAAATACTTTTATATAATTGAATTTCTATTAGCAAAAATCATTATGAAATGGTTAAAGCAAATTTAAGAAAAAATTCTTATAAAAAAGAAAGTTTTCACATTATTAGTACTGACTGATTAGTTTATTTTCATATCAACATTAAAACATTTATTTTAAAACAACACTATTTAGTTAACGAAGATCACACTTACTAGAATATAATACTGGATATTGTCAACAAGAAAGGACATATGAGATCTCAATTTCCAAAATGGCATTAATGCCGATTCTACACCAGCTCCTTTGATGCGCATTTGAAGTGCCCAATGTTGATGCAAATCAATCTGTACTTTCCTCACAGATAATAGGAACCGAAATATCATATTGTATCTAAAAAATTAAACTATCTTATATTGTTTAATCTATATTAATAAAATGTAAATGTTCAAAAACTTTAAAGGTCTCTTGTCTATTGCTTTAAAAATTTACTAGAATGATCATTTGATCCATTATAAATTTTAACTATTATTATTAATAGTAATTAATTAATACTGACCCTAACCTATATTTCTGCTCTTTAAACATTTTTAAGAGTAATGCAAAGCAAATAAGATTTATGAGTAATACTAGATTTTTCTACCCAGCGTTGCACAGGTGTACCCCTAATAATGTATCAAACAGTGACTGGTCTTAATTTAATGATTCCAAAAGTCCCCAAAAACCCATTTATATCATAGCAGTATCCAAAAAGGGACTATAAAACTCCAACCAAATTAAAATTGGATTGTATTAATATATCTTAATAGAATTTGAACTTCTGTAAAATTTGGCATAATTACGAAAACATCTATCAAGTAGCTTGGACAGTTAGTTGTAAAAAAATCCTAACTTCCGACCAAATACAACTTAGAGTAATAGCATTTAATTAAAAAGCATTTTTTGTTTGTAAACATGATTGAACGTCACACATTCATCATCAAATTTGTAACAGATATTAGCATAAGAAAAGAAATATGTTTATATATGCCTATGTAAAAAATTTAAAACACAAATCACTGCTTTAAGTTTCTATGGAAACCAACACAGACTGCTCCCATATTAAGTCCATGAGATCAACTTAAAAATAATCAGAATTTTCCAATGAAAGAACTCATACATTTTTAAAGTAGCAGAATAACTTTCCTGTTCCATTGGCAGTGGGAAAATATGCCACCAACTTACTACGATGGAGAGGTTGCTGCAGTCCACGAGGCTACAAGCCAACTACTTACTGCATGCTTGGCTCCTGCAAAAGCCGTCTTCCTCATTGATTCCCAGGCTACAATTTTATCACTTAGCAATAACAACTCATCTGACTGCCTACAAACTATTCAATGCAGTTCTAAACAGGCAGAACTCATTCTACAGGGCTGGATTGTGATTCTCCAACGGGTACCAAGCCATGTTGGAATCCTTGTCAACAAAAAAGCTGACAAAAACGCCAGACTAGGGGCTGAATGTGCTGAAGCCGAGATCCCTTTGAGGCTTAGCAGGGCGAGGCATTTAATCAACACCTATGTCAGCAAATCTTCTCTTGTGGCCCAAACCGACAGGAGCCTTGGGAAGAAATGGGAAACCCTAGCCACTTTTGGCCCTATCCCGAGATACTTTGAGAGAGCCGAGGCTGTTGCCCGAGACTTTCCCGCTCTGCCCCCAGGTTAGAATGGATGGTGACCATATAATGCATTACACTGAACTTGCACAACATCTCTTGAACTTGCACAACATTGAGAGGCTCAGCGTCAAATGGCCGAGAGGTTAAGAATGGGCATTAGATAAAGTGAAGTAAGTACTTCCCTGTTCCATTTTTGGCACAAATATAATATCTCAAAGTTTTGTGATTTACAGGGAGATAAATTGCAGACAGACAAATACATAGTCACACATTAATAGTGTAAATTTCATTTACCGATCAATAACACTTGGTGTTATTAAAATATGAAGTGGATGTGGCACATCATAAATAAGTCCTATGGAAGACCAACCAGACTCCACTTTCAGTTTTGACAACATTTCTTTATCCACGTTCTTGATATCTGAAATGAACACACATTACAACATTAAATGATTTTAGTTCAAAGTTAGTACAGTGAAACTGATGCTACAATAATTCTTTGAATTTGTTAAAATTATATTTCAGCTAGATTAATTTTTTATTTTATTTAATTCGACTCTTAGAAACTTATAAGCTTTACAGCAAACACTATATTTCTTAAAATTTAAAATTAACATGTCTTACAATGTTTAGTTTTTTATTAAAGATTAAAAGTTAGATTTATTGTGGTTTTACGTTCAAATTTATAGCTAAGTTTTTTTTAATATAATATTGTACTGCATTCAGAGAATTCTACTGTACATACGTTTATTTTGGTTCAATAGTGTTACATGAAACTTGTCTGTTATAGATTCATCATCAGGATATGTTCTTCTTGCAATTGTCTGAAACAATTTATTTGCATCTGAAAAAAAAAATCTATGTTTAAGATTACTTTAGCTTAATTGTATTTTAGACTTCAAATTTAAACCTTAATAAATATTTACACACATAATTATATTTTAATTTTTTTAAAAAAAGTAGCTACATTTTGATCACATTTTTAATTAAAAAAAACCATATTTGATAGTTTTTTTTACCCTATTTGATACAAATTTAAAAAGTTTTATTCTTTTAAATCAAGTATCAGTAATATATATTTTTTTCATTTAAAGTTTATAGAATGTAAAAATTTTGGAGCAGCATTAAATTAGTTAAACAGCAATTTAGTATTAATTTTTTTATTGTAGTGAATAAGTTATTTAATACCTTAATTTAAAGATTTAGTTGTTGTAAATCAATGCACCAATTTCAAAAACTTCTTCAACTATTTCAGTAATACAAAGATATCAATAGATTATAATCATGTTACATGGACTCGGTGTCTATATCTGCTTTACTGATAACTTATTGTTAAGTAAGGTGACCAGACGTACTGCATTTCATAGTACAGTAATACTTTTTAAGTTAGTGTCCTTCCTGTTTCAAAGAATAGTTCTGTATTTTTCTGTAAAGAAAAACCAGAATAAAGTGAGAAAATTATGCCGTTGTATACTTTCTTTTAATCAAACATTAGTCTTTCATTAACTGCAGGCAAGATCTTTGTTATGGTGCAACTAATAAAGTTATAAAACTAATTAAGTTGTTCTCACCATATTACAAGAATCGAGTTGATAATAAGACTGAAACACTACTATAAAATAAACATGATGCCGTGGAATTGTCTTTTTTTGTGTTGTTGTTGCTGATCTCTGTTGCCCAGCAGAGCTAGACCAGGTCTATGATATTGCACACTCTCAAGAAATCAATAACCAATAATGGTCACTCAAGAATATCTTCTTTATTGAGTCCCAAGCACTCAAGGGATGTGCCCCGGAGTGGTTTGGCCTTTGAAAAATTGGGTTTAAAAATTTGGGGAAATTTCCTTTTCTTTTTTTTATAGGGTCAAGTTCTTGGGTTTGCCCACTACAAAATACGAAGGGATAGAGATCCGCCAGGACGATTACTCTGTACCAATGGTGCACAGGGGGAATGGCAAATGCAGACCGAACAAGGTATTTATGTTGTCTTTTTTTTAAAAAACACTGTATTGCATTGATAAGTTGAAAGAATCTGGTCACCCTACTTATTGGGGTCTGTAAAAATTTTCCCCATGTTTACCTATTGTCTCCACCAGGCTAAATTGTATATAAAAAAGCTAGCAAAACTAATAATTGTAATTACTAATAATGATTAATTTTTAGAATCATATTTATTATAAGTAACTAATAATTTTTCTTGAGCAGTGAAAAATAATGATTGTTAAAACAAATGCACTCTATACTTAAATTGAGGTTAACAGTTTCAGCATGGTCGTGACAGGCATTTTTAACAGTGATGGCTTCAACAATGAATTTAAGTTAATTCTCCTCTTCCAAGTAAATAAAAATCTTTCATTATTTTCAAATGAGAACAACATTTGACCTTTACTATAATTGCCAGAGCCCTATAAATAAAATTATTATGAAGTAAAAAATATTTCCAAACAAAATGAAAAATAGCATTTGGAAAGTATGTTAAGAAGTAAAACATTAAATTAACAATAAAATTCTAAATTAAACAGTGCTAAATTAAGGGAAGGTTTATAACTTCATCCGTCTGTCCGCACCCTTTTTTTAAGTCCAAATACAAAGTACAGGCAAGGGATCCAAAAAAAATTCACGCATCAAAATTAGAAGAATTGAAAATCTCAGAAAAAAATTGAATTCGAAGTACTTTAAATATTTAAAAAACTGCAAAATTGAATGCTCATTAAAAAAGCATAAGAAGCCATTTTTATTGGAATTAAATCACCATTGCGATTCGCAACAATCACTTGAGAAACTTTAATTCTTTGAAATAATAAATTAAAAAAAAAAAATTGTGACATCAATCGGTTTGAAATGACGTCAAATATATTTCACTAAGAGATTCTTTGTTTGTATGTTTATGAAAATTTTGGTTTTTAAAAGAGAGGAATAGACTATTTTTTAAACATAAATTAATTTTTGCAAACAATAATATTTATTGAATAATTAGGAAAAATAATTATTGAATTTTCGAATTAAAAAAAAAGTGACTAGCAAACTAGCAAATTTAGCGTGTAAATGTTTATAATAGAATTAATATTGGTTGGCAACTTTTTTTCCTGTGAACAAATGTTTTGTGAAGAGTGACAGATTCTGTTACAAACCAACTTGTTACATAATACAATGGGTCAAAAATTTAAAAGTTGGCAATGAAATTAGACAGATTGAAATTTACTTATTTTTTTATTAAAACACTGAAAAATGTCTCTACAAACTTGTTATTTGTAATCATTCCTCAATCACATTGTGCAAAGTTAATTAAGCCTTCAACAAAGTAGGGTACCAGAAAGAGGGGTTAAAAGTAAAAATATTAAACAAAAATTGACTTAAAAAGTAAAAAAGGATTTTAAAGAAATCATAACTTTTTAATAAGTCTTTAATTGTGGTTCTACAATAATAATAATTAGGGGGTTTTTGTAAGTAACAAAGGCTTTGAACATGATTAAAAACTTATGGCTAAAGAAGAGGGAACTCAATAGTCTACAATTAAAAGAAGATTGAAACAGGTAAATTTTACTTAAAGTACTTTACAAAACTGAATGTAATGTTTAAAAGCAATTTTCTCAATAAGCATTTATTATATTAAAAAAATATAATTTATACAAATATAAAATCAGAAAGTTTTATAAAGTAGCAAAAGTGCAAAAAAAAACGAAGGCCACCAAGCAATAATATATACTTTATTTTGCAAATTGATTTTAATAAAGTTTTTTGTAAATTATGATCTTTTTAAATCTGTAAAAGGATAAACATTCAGATTTTAAAAAAATATTTGTAACACAAAACAAGTTTTTTTTAAAAAAAAACCGACTTACCTCAGCAGACATTTTTAATATATCAATAGTAGTTTCAAGCATAAAAAAAACGAAGGTTTTGAAAGAAGTTTTTCATTTCTTTGCAAAAACATGTTCTTTCTTCAAAACAAAGAATCTACAAACAATAATATATAAAGTTAGCATAAGGTTTACCAATTTCAAACTACCAAAATAATATAAAAGAAATAATGAAAAGCCCTAATGGTTTTTAAAAGTTTATAAAATAATTATTCTCACAAAAGTAGTTCAACAAACTAAAATAGTATATCTTAGCAAAGGCGTTCACATAATTTATATTTTTTTCTTTTTAAATTTTTTTTAAACACAATTTTGATTTTAAAAGTATACATTAAAAAAAAGAAAAAGGTTTTTTTTTCTAAATGTATTTAAAATGAATGAAAAAAGGGTAAAGTCAAACTGGACTGACGATTTGTACAATAATATTACCAAGCCAGTTTTTAAGTTTTAGAGTAAAAGTAGTTTTAATTAAATTATTATGCCTTAAGCCATTCAAACACTTCTTGGTTTAAACATTTTGAACCATATTTCAATAAAAATAATAGATATAAAATAAAGTCAACTTACTGTTCTGAGTCTTAGAGCTTCAATATTGCAACATATTCCCCACAAAAAGAATCTGGAAGATAAACGCTAGGTATATACAAGGCAGTAGACTTGGCTGTTAGTGTATTTTCCCTTAAACAAAATATATATGAGCTGAAATTAAGAAAAACTTTAAAATAACTAAATGTTCAAAGTTTAGCGATTAGATTTTTTGTAGGATGTGTAAAGAAATTAAGCCAGAAGCAAATTTATATTTTTATAAAAATAAAAAAAACGTCCCAATGATGCAAAGAAGGTTTAAAAAAATACATTTGAAGCTAAGAATTCAAGATAATTTACCATATTACTTGATTTTAAGGATTACTAGCACCCCCATCTTATGATAATATTCTCGAAATCCTATTATTTTAACGTTTTTTCATTTTGCAACTAAATAGGCATTAAAAAAATATAGTTAGGGAAAGCTTATTTAAAACATCTTATGATCCATAATTTTATAAATTAAAAAGGGCTATTTATAATTGTAAATGCTCAATAATTTTTTCAATAGAAATTGCTAATAAATATCATAAGACACCTTTTTTAAATTTGTTACTAGGGTCTTCCATGTAAAAAATCATCCAGGGGTCGCACCCAAGGCTGGCCGTTTTAATGAAATTGGTGGGTTTGTTTTTAGGCAGATATAAGATCATTCCAATTTTTTTTGCATTCTATTAAATACTTTTAAAATACAACTGTTCAAAGTTTTGCCAAGAATGAACAATCGCAAAAAATGCTTAGCGACAAGATACTTCTTCAACAATTTTGGTACAGAACAGTTATTTTTAAAGTTAGAAGTTCAGTTTTTTGCAAATTGCTCAAATTAAATGATGAATTGAAAAATATTTTGTATTTAGAATTAATGCCAATAATGTATTAAAAAATCTTTAAAGTGCAAAAATTTATTTTTAAAGATTTTGACATGTACTTAGAAATTGCTTAATAACTCCAGTTAGACTCCAAGGAGCCATAAGCCGATCGCACCATTAAAATCTAGATAAAAAATACTACCAAGAAACTGCAATAAAATTAGTGGACTTTTGAGTTTTATTTTTTTTGTGAAGCTTAAAAAAAAATTCAAATTCAAGCACATCTCATTCAGATGCCAAAAATGTACAATAATGTTATTTATAATGTTAACAGAACTTTTTTTTAAAGTGTTTTTAAAATGCAAAATGAAACCTATTTTGTTGAGTACAATCTTTGGGCCCCCCCCCCCCCCCCCTCAAAAAAAAAAACCCCGATCATTATACATTTGCTATCAATAGTTAATTTAAAATATTACAAATATACAATACCAAATACTGTAGATAATCATATATTTAATGCTTATAAATTAAGTTAATGTTAAGATTAAATATTTAAAAAAATAGTAAGAATTAAATAAATTGAGAATCCATATATTGAATAATAATTTCTAAAATATTTTTTATATTCTGTCTGTCAAACTGTTTACTTTAAAACTATTGTAAGACAATTTGTACAACTTTAGGAAAGAGAAAAAAACCCAGAGAAGTCAAGGACAAAGTTAGGTATAGGCAGACATCTTATAAGGAAAAGATTGGGGGTTTAGGGGGGACTAGCAAGTAGTTAGCAGCAAAGAGGCAAGAATGAGGAGTGATGGGGGAATGAAATGAAGGGGGGGGGGGGGCAAGCAACTGATAAGAGAGCAGAGAAATAAGGGGGTGGTGGGAAAGGTTCCTTCCCCACACACACTTAGATATAAACAAAAGGGGAGTTAAGATAAACAATTTCTGACACCAGGCTTTCATGTTGAGACAGTGACAACTCCTGCACTTTGGTAGTGCTTAGTCAGATCTTGCTATTGAAAAGATGTAGAGCTCCTATTCTATGTGTTGTGTTTTCTTGCTTTTGATAGTGCATAACCTACTTAATTTTGTTTGACAAGTAAAGCCAAGTTTACAGTTTTGAAATGTAGATATATTAATAATTAAGATTGATCTTATATTTTATTCTCTTATTCAATTTTACAATGGAAGCATCATCACCTTTAGCTGATTCAGAAAATGTATGCAAGGTAGGAACATTGTTATCTTCTTCTTGTTCTGATAAACATTTAACAGCAAAAAAAGAATTATTCATTATAAAAGAAAAATTAGATGACAATCAACAGGAATTGTTAGCTTGGAGAACAGGTCATCATGAATATAACGAAGAAGATACCATTTGTTCTTTTCACTTATATTATTATTTGACCCAATTTGAAAGTGATCAAAAGTCATGCTGTAACCCATATAAAAAACACTTCAAGCCTGTAAACAGCAAAAAAAATCTAAGAAAAATTACTTTGGAAAAAGCCAAATATTTTAAACATAAAAATAATATAAAATTAGTCCCAGGACATCTTTTGTGTAGTAACTGTCGAAAATTTTTATCAAAAGATATTGACGTAAAGGTTGATGAAAAAAAATTCGAAAGTGATGACAATAAAAATTTAGACAAAATTTTTTAAATGGAAATGGCTTCGAGATTAACAGAAAAGGAAAGATTGAAAGAATCATTAATCGGAATAAATGTATCCTCAATAAAGCTGCAATCACTTTCATCTCATTCAAAAAAGAGCTATGCCAAAAAAAAGCTAAAACAGGCTGAATCGCAAACAAAAGAAAATTATCAAAATGTGTGAATGTTGAGGAAACCCCAAAAAAAAAGATGACTCTGAGAGCGAAATAAATCAAACTTTAAGAAAAAAAAAGAAAAAGTGATGACATAGATAAATTAGTTGGATTTAATGAAAAGTGAAATTGGATAGCAATTTAAGCAAAAGGGAAAAAATACAAGTTCTGACAATTGCACCTCAATCATGGTCAAGAAAGAAAGTTGCTCGAGAATGTAATGTGTCCGAGTACATGGTTAGAAAAGCGAGAAACCTGACAATCGAAAAAGGCGGCAATACCAAGCCAAAAAGAAGGACACAAAATGTCCAAGAAGTACAAGATATGCAATTTTATGAGATGATGAGCACAGTATGATGATGCCCGGTGCTAAAGACAAGCACAAGAAAATTTTTTAAAAA
>JAFNEN010001663.1:0-24078 GCA_019343175.1 Oedothorax gibbosus | reverse complement strand
GTCGGTGGATTAAAAAGTTATGTAACAGGTAAGAGAATTTCATATATCGAAAAACTTTATTTTGTTTATAGTCATTATTCTCCATAAGGGGAGTTGGATGGGTGTTTGGTCAAAAATAATCGATTTTCTGTTTTTCTTTTAAATTTATTCTGCATATCTATAGCTTTAATTTAAGACCAGAAATAAGATATCAACATGTCTCATAAGATATCAACATGTTTTGTTTTATTATTTCTTCCCCATTAATAGCTCTTTGATTTAAACTGACCAGGTGGTTGCAGGAATGCATTAATGTCGAAGGTAGAAAATTTGAGCAAGAATTTTAAATATCTTTGCTAAAAAAAATTATGTAACTTTAAATCAGATTTTTTTTTTTTAAAATCACTGTAAAAGTATCTTTTCATACTGTGAAATATCCTCAGTTTAAATTAAAGAGCTATATGTAACGAACAAACTATAAAAAATCATAATGATATCTAATATAGTTCCTGAGAAAAAATTTCCTAAAGTTAGTAAAAATTAACATGGGCGAGATAGAACCATCCGACTCCTCTTAAACAACATTATTGCTACCCAATCAAATTGAGGCATCATATTTATTTTGTCTTTATCTGCAATTTTCTTGACTGTTTGTGATCGTGACCAAATTTAAATACAGTATAACCCGGTTATAGCAGCATTCAAGAGACCACGATGCTTATGATGTTATAAACGAATAACATTGTAACCAAGGTTGAATATATTAAGCGTGGTAAATCAAGTAAAATATATATTTTGTGATCATATTACATTCTTAATTAAAGTTATAAAATGACATCTACTGAATACATTTTAACCCTATATGAATATGCCATAAGTATTAGTTTAGTGCAGTGGTTCCCAACCTGGGGGCGATGAGTATTCAAAGGGGGTAAATTAAATAATACTCTACAGCAGTACAGTAAAACCATTCTCAATCGGCTAGTTATTCACCTGTTGTCATTCAGCGCGGCTGACTGGGTGAATCTCCTTCCCTCTCCTGTGCAGTGGAACATTCCTCTCGTTTTTCACTTCCTCCCCCTCCTGTATAGTGGAACATTCCTCTATTTGGCTATGATTCAATTTTGGATATTTTTTCTTGTGCAATAGCAATAAGTTTCTTATTTACAACAGTTTTTATTTTAGAACTATACCAAAATTTTTCTTCTTTGTTTTCGAAGTGTAGAAGTTCATGCACAATGGATTCAAATAAAAGAAGTGCCGTCAATACTCAGCTGAGTATTTAAAATTCTGTTTTATCGTGTCACCACAAAATGTGCAGCTTCCACGTTGTCTTTTGTGCGACAAAACGTTTACATGGCCTTCGCGAATGAAAGAACATTTATCCAGAGTACACAGTGATAAAGTGAGTAAAGAACTTAGTTATTTTCAACAGCTCAAAGCTAAAGCTGATAAACAGAGTAATGTGAGGGAACTATTTAAAAAACAAGAAAGCGATCTTGATAAAGGTCTTCTTGCTTCTTACGAGGTGTCTTTATTGATTGCTAAATGTGGTAAACCTCACACGATTAGCGAAACTCTTGTTTTACCGGCTGCCAAAAAAATAGTTGAAATCATGTTAGGCGAGGGCCCTAGTATTAAAATAAGTCAATCGGTTCCTTTGAGCAACAATAGTGTTTCCAGGCGAATTGACGAAATGGCCA
This sequence comes from Oedothorax gibbosus, assembly GCA_019343175.1. Taxonomy (NCBI): domain Eukaryota; kingdom Metazoa; phylum Arthropoda; class Arachnida; order Araneae; family Linyphiidae; genus Oedothorax; species Oedothorax gibbosus. Next base: position 22,396 of record JAFNEN010001663.1, on the reverse strand, counting down.
CAGATGTTGAAACCAAACTCACCAATATCTTGAAAAAAACTAAATTTGCATTACAGATTGATGAATCAACTGTGATTGATAACAAAGCAATTTTATTAGCCTATGTGAGGTTTATAAACGAACAAAAGGAAATTACCGAGGAAATGTTGTTTGCTAGAAGTTTGATCACTGACACGAAGGGATCGTCAATTTTTAAAGTGGTAAAAGATTATTTTGAGGAAAACGATATTCCCCTAACAAACGTAAGCCCTTGTGCAACAGACGGTGCTCCTGCCATGTCAGGTTGTCATATTGGGTTTTTAGCCCACCTTAAGAAAGAAGTACCTGAGGTCGTCACTATTCACTGTGTCATTCATCGTCAACACTTAGCTGCGAAAAAATTGAGTGGTGTACTGCATGAAACCCTACAACTTGTTATTAAGTGTGTCAACAAGATCAAAACTAGTTCGCTCAATGACCGTCTATTTCAACAACTTTGCCAGGAAAATGACGAGGAATTTGAACGCTTGCTTTTCCATACAGCCGTGAGATTGCTTTCCAAAGGAAACTGTTTGCGCCGTTTCTTCGAATTATTTGATACAGTTACTGAGTTCCTCGACACGTCTCATCCTGTTTTAAGTGAGAATTTGAAGCAACGCAAGTTGGAACTTGCTTACCTTACAGATATTTTGAAAAAATGAATGAAGTCAATAAAAAGCTGCAAGGAAACAAGATGAACCTTATCAAAGCCAAAGGAATCATTTCATCATTCATAGCTAAGTTTGATATTCTCAAGCGTAATATTGGCCGTAAAGAGCTGATGCAGTTTCAGACCCTTGAAGAGTGTTTAATGTCAGTTACTCCTGAATTACCAGAAGACAAAATACTAATTTTTATTGATCATCTTGACCAGTTAAAAACGGATATGCTTACAAGATTTGAAGTTTGACCAAGTTAGAAATTCCTGATTGGATTGTAGATCCATTCTCGTTCGAAGCTGTGGATAACCTTGATAACTCTTTGCAGACAGAGTTTGTAGACCTGAAGTATGACTGTGAGGCGAAAATCATTTTCAAGCAGTGCGGTTATGAGTTAGCATGGGTAAAACTTATGGATACTTATCCACAACTGTGGTTAAAAGCTGAACCACTTCTAATCTCGTTCCCGTCAACATATTTAGTTGAAAAAGGATTTAGTTATGTTGTACAGCTCCTTACTAAACAAAGAAATAAGTTGGACATTTGCCTCAAAGGAGACTTGCGACTGAACTTGACAAATATAAGGCCAGATATTCAAGCTTTAACAACAATGCACCAAGCACAAGGCAGCCATTGAATAAGTAAGACAAAACAATAAATAAGTTTTCAAACATTCATTTTTTTTTTAATTTTTACTGTCAATTCTCAATTTTTTAAGAATCCAGTTTAAAGATCTTAGTTAATTATTTCACTTTTGTTCTTTAAAAAATTTTTTAAAAATATACATTTTTTTTTTATTTAAGAGTGACCTGATAAAGCTGCTTTGGTTGTTTTTATATATGGTAGTAAGTGTTTAAAATTATAAAACTGCTTTATTAGTTACAATTTAACTCAAATTATAATTAGACATAACGTGAAAACTAAAAGGGGGGCGATAGGTGTTAGTCAAACTAAAGAAAGGGGCGATGGTCCACAAAAGGTTGGGAACCACTGGTTTAGTGTCTCCTTCTCCAGTCAATAATTTTTAGGGGGTAAATAATTTTCAAATTTGGCAACTTTTTGCATCATTCGGTGAAGATAATAAAACTTTAACTGTAAAAATGCATTTAATTTTTCTTTCTTTAAAAAGGCATTTTGGAGAAAGGCATTTCAAAGTATATTTTTAGCGTTATAAACCAAGGGGTTAATTAAAAATTGTCGCTATTAGTAACTGTAAAAATGCATTTAATTTTTCTTTCTTTAAAAAAGCATTTTGGATGTCATTTCAAAGTATATTTTTAGCGTTATAAACCAAGGGGTTAATTAAAAATTGTCGCTATTAGTAAGATATTATAATCTTAAGGTCTGTAGGCAGTTCAAGAGAGCTACCAATGCTTTTTAATCCGTAATTTGTGGACTTTACCCTTTTTGTTGACGTTCTGTGCTAATGTTTTGTTTTAATACTATTTTAGAAAATGTAATTCGAAGTAATTTTAGTGAATATGGTGACATTGAAGAAGTAAGTCTTTTTCATAATTATGGATTTATACGGTAAGTACTTTTAATTTGTCTTATATTTTAATCGTAGCATAAAAATGTAAATCAATTTCTAGAAATGAATAGCCCTTTAAAATTTCTGTAAACTGTCTAACGCTTCTTTGTTTCTTAGATATTTGATGCATTTAATACTTTTGACTCCAGTAACTTTATATCCACTTAACTTGGTACTAAAATTTGAAGTGATTAGGGGATTTTGCAGATTTAAGTTAAGAATCTGATTTTCAATAAGCAATATAAGGCAGCAAGAAGTTTTAAAAGAAAACTTAAAGTAGTCTACTTTCATATTTACTTAAATACTTACAGAAATTATTATCAAAAGCAAGTACTAGATTTATTTGCCGTACGAAAAATAATTATGTGAAATTGTTTGGGTCAAGTCCTAGCAATCGTTCCTGCGACATTTGGCATGTTTTGTAAATGTTGCCAATGCCTTAAATGATGTGAGATTCTTAAAAAAAGTATCAACATTTAAAATTTGTAAAAACCCAATATTTTTTAAATGTTTAGTAATAACCAAACATGCAACAACTCCAAATTGCAATAACCCTTTAAGACCGGCGATCAGATGGCGCTGATTTAAATTTATGATACTAAATTTTAGTTTTTTTTATAGAAAAAATGCATTAAACAGCATCAATGCCAGCAACTCTTTAAAACCATTTTTATACAAATAACAAATGGTGCAAGTCAGCTGCTTCAGTATCGATATTTTTGAAAAGCTTGAACATTGTCTTTTATATCCACACGATCATGATAGCTGGGTCGTAAAGGGTTAATAAGTGTATAAATGTAAATTAAAACCAACCTGCTTTTTATGCAAAAAAAAATAGAACTCCCTGCCTCTTAGGAAACAAATAATGAACAATGAAAGAATCACATTACACTACATTTTTTGGCATTCCAAACGGATTTTTGTCAAAAATAATATGCTGATTTCTTTATTGAGGGGTAATTGAAAGTTGTGTAGTGTTTCACATCCCTAGTTTTCATTAACAAAACTGAAACCTATAAAACTAGTCTGAAAGTGTTCACATTTTCTTTGAAATGTTTTGTATACGTTGGTTTTATTGTTGTAATATAACTTTATGTTCATAAATATTCTTTTTTTAGTTGTATAGTGTTATACATCCCTAGTTTTCATTAACGAAACTGAAACCTATAAAACTAGTCTGAAAGTGTTCACATTTTCTTTGAAATGTTTTGTATATGTTGGTTTTATTGTTGTAATATAACTTTATGTTCATAAGTATTCTTTTTTTAGTTGTATAGTGTTATACATCCCTAGTTTTCATTAACAAAACTGAAACCTATAACACTAGTCTGAAAGTGTTCACATTTTCTTTGAAATGTTTTGTATAGGTTGGTTTTATTGTTGTAATATAACTTTATGTTCATAAGTATTCTTTTTTTAGTTGTATAGTGTTATACATCCCTAGTTTTCATTAACAAAACTGAAACCTATAACACTAGTCTGAAAGTGTTCACATTTTCTTTGAAATGTTTTGTATAGGTTGGTTTTATTGTTGTAATATAACTTTATGTTCATAAGTATTCTTTTTTTAGTTGTATAGTGTTATACATCCCTAGTTTTCATTAACAAAACTGAAACCTATAACACTAGTCTGAAAGTGTTCACATTTTCTTTGAAATGTTTTGTATAGGTTGGTTTTATTGTTGTAATATAACTTTATGTTCATAAGTATTCTTTTTTTAGTTGTATAGTGTTATACATCCCTAGTTTTCATTATCAAAACTGAAACCTATAACACTAGTCTGAAAGTGTTCACATTTTCTTTGAAATGTTTTGTATAGGTTGGTTTTATTGTTGTAATATAACTTTATGTTCATAAGTATTCTTTTTTTAGTTGTATAGTGTTATACATCCCTAGTTTTCATTAACAAAACTGAAACCTATAACACTAGTCTGAAAGTGTTCACATTTTCTTTGAAATGTTTTGTATAGGTTGGTTTTATTGTTGTAATATAACTTTATGTTCATAAGTATTCTTTTTTTAGTTGTATAGTGTTATACATCCCTAGTTTTCATTAACAAAACTGAAACCTATAACACTAGTCTGAAAGTGTTCACATTTTCTTTGAAATGTTTTGTATAGGTTGGTTTTATTGTTGTAATATAACTTTATGTTCATAAGTATTCTTTTTTTAGTTGTATAGTGTTATACATCCCTAGTTTTCATTAACAAAACTGAAACCTATAACACTAGTCTGAAAGTGTTCACATTTTCTTTGAAATGTTTTGTATAGGTTGGTTTTATTGTTGTAATATAACTTTATGTTCATAAGTATTCTTTTTTTAGTTGTATAGTGTTATACATCCCTAGTTTTCATTAACAAAACTGAAACCTATAACACTAGTCTGAAAGTGTTCACATTTTCTTTGAAATGTTTTGTATAGGTTGGTTTTATTGTTGTAATATAACTTTATGTTCATAAGTATTCTTTTTTTAGTTGTATAGTGTTATACATCCCTAGTTTTCATTAACAAAACTGAAACCTATAACACTAGTCTGAAAGTGTTCACATTTTCTTTGAAATGTTTTGTATAGGTTGGTTTTATTGTTGTAATATAACTTTATGTTCATAAGTATTCTTTTTTTAGTTGTATAGTGTTATACATCCCTAGTTTTCATTAACAAAACTGAAACCTATAACACTAGTCTGAAAGTGTTCACATTTTCTTTGAAATGTTTTGTATAGGTTGGTTTTATTGTTGTAATATAACTTTATGTTCATAAGTATCTTTTTTTAGTTGTATAGTGTTATACATCCCTAGTTTTCATTAACAAAACTGAAACCTATAACACTAGTCTGAAAGTGTTCACATTTTCTTTGAAATGTTTTGTATAGGTTGGTTTTATTGTTGTAATATAACTTTATGTTCATAAGTATTCTTTTTTTAGTTGTATAGTGTTATACATCCCTAGTTTTCATTAACAAAACTGAAACCTATAACACTAGTCTGAAAGTGTTCACATTTTCTTTGAAATGTTTTGTATAGGTTGGTTTTATTGTTGTAATATAACTTTATGTTCATAAGTATTCTTTTTTTAGTTGTATAGTGTTATACATCCCTAGTTTTCATTAACAAAACTGAAACCTATAACACTAGTCTGAAAGTGTTCACATTTTCTTTGAAATGTTTTGTATAGGTTGGTTTTATTGTTGTAATATAACTTTATGTTCATAAGTATTCTTTTTTTAGTTGTATAGTGTTATACATCCCTAGTTTTCATTAACAAAACTGAAACCTATAACACTAGTCTGAAAGTGTTCACATTTTCTTTGAAATGTTTTGTATAGGTTGGTTTTATTGTTGTAATATAACTTTATGTTCATAAGTATTCTTTTTTTAGTTGTATAGTGTTATACATCCCTAGTTTTCATTAACAAAACTGAAACCTATAACACTAGTCTGAAAGTGTTCACATTTTCTTTGAAATGTTTTGTATAGGTTGGTTTTATTGTTGTAATATAACTTTATGTTCATAAATATTCTTTTTTTAGTTTTAGCACACAAGTATCTGCAGCTCTTGCTATTTGTGCTCGTGATCAACACAACATTTATGAGGGTGAAGTTCGATGCAATTGGGCGCCTACTCAACCAGTGGAAGTAAGTGAAATTAACATTTTATAAACGGGGATTTAAACTTTTTTTTATATTATCGTTCAAAAAAACTAATTTTTTCAAATCAACAATTATGGCAAAAGTGATGCTTTTAACAAAATCGTGTTTCAAAGTTACTTTTACGCACTAGTGCAACAAAGTAAATAAAAGCATCTGTTTGATGTAAAATTCATTATTTGAGCGTGATACTTTATTCGGCGGCTTTGTGATTGGTATAAAATTCTTTATTTGAACGCGATTCTTTTTGGCGTCTTATTTCCAAAGCTAATCTAAGAAATACTTTTTGAACGTGATTTTAAAATAATCTTTAATATAAATAATCACCTTCAAATCATTTGAACGTGATAATAAAATAATAAGCCAATCAATAAATGCCAATTTAATAAATACTTATTTTTTGCACGTTATTATAAAAAAATAGTGTATGACAACACGTTGAAAATAGCCTTTTTTTAACCTCGTGAATTTATTTCAAGAGCGAGGTATGAGCGAGTGAAATAAATTCACGAGGTTAAAAAAAGCCTTACTTTTCACACTAGTTGCATAATAACTATTTGTATTTGTCGAAAATTCTATTTAACTTTTTTTTACCTCTTCACTACTGTCACGAGCCAACAATGTTCGGTTTACTTGATTATAAAATTAATTTGTATTTCAGCTTCCACGCTATGTTTGTAACGTAAAAAGTGGAAGGTATAATAATCGCTCAGTCCGTCTGTCTGTCACACACTTTCATAGCCAAAACTACAAATGCTACAGACAAGTGTGATACGCCAAAAAATTCAGCGCATCTAAATTACGAGGGCTGTTTTTTTTTCAACCTCCGATGGGCTGTAATCCGATGTGCTCTGATACCGTCTGTAGCGACAGACTTGCTTCCTTAGTCCCCTTCTTCATGAACATCAGTATTGTTCAGCGAGTTGACCAAGTGTTTAGAGAAACTTGAAGGTTTACCATAAGTGAATTATTGATAAGCATAGTGGCTTGAATTGTAGCGGTTCCAAGTGTTAAGCTCAAAGAAACCTTCACAACTCCCTTCAAATCATTGGCGGCTACATTTTATAAAGAGGATATTTCAAAGCTTGTTTACAAATAGGACAAATGCTTTGATCGTCAAGGTGATTATATGGAGAAATAAGCAGTATTGTACTTTTTGTAAAAAAATCTTTTTTGTATCTTGACCCGTCTTTTTGTTACAGCCCATCGGAGGTTGAAAAAAAAAATAGCCCTCGTAGAAGACATTGAAAATCTCAGAAAAAAATTCTAATTCAAAGTACTTTAATTATTTAAAAAACTGCAAAATTCAATGCTCATTTAAAAAGCATAAGAAGCCATTTTTATTAGAATTAAATCACCATTGCCATTCACAACAATCACTCGAGAAACCTTTAATTCTTTGTAATAAGAAATTAAAAGAAATTTATTTTTGCGACATCAATCCGTTTGAAATGACGTCAAATATATTTCACTAAGAGATTCTTTGTTTGTCTTTATATGAAATGTTTTGGTTCAATTTAAAAGAGTAGAATATTACATATTTATTCTTTGAAATATAAATTAATTTTTGCAAATGATAATAATTATTATTAAAGAAATAATTATTGAATTTTTGAAATAAAATAAATGAAACTAGCCAAATTTAGCGTTGAAAGGTTTATAATATAATTAATATTGTGTTTGACGACTTATTTTCCTGTTGATCACAAATGTTGTGTGGAAGCAAGCTGAGTGACAGATTCTGTTACAAGCCTACTGGTTTTACTTTATTAGCATGATTGGAATCGAAAAAGATTGGGGAAGCGCATTTTATTTAAGGGACAAGTTCGGTTTGAATTTCCTGGTTGTTCCGAACAACTACCAAGCAAAATCTTACGCCTAGTATGCACTTTATAAAAAAAATACTTCTTAAACAAATACAGTCAAACTTGGTTACAACGACAACTTGTTTATAAATGCCATAAATGTTTGGTCCTTTCAATTGCCCATAGATATTAATGTTATATCTTGTGCTTATAACGACATTTTTTAATTAACTCCTTGGTTATAATGCTAAAAATATACGTTTATATGCGATTCAAAATGCCTTCTTAAAGATTTTTTTTTAAATGTGTTACCGCTGTTAAAATTTGATTCGCCAAATGATGCTGAAAAGTCGCCCAATTTTAAATTTATTTCTGGCCTAAAAAATATGGACCATAGAAGGAGGAATTGAACTAATACAAATAGCCCATAGGCTTACAATTTATTCAATAAATGTCATTTTATAACTTTAAATAATTATTTGAGCACATAATAATCTGTATTTACATGATTTACTACACTTAATGCTCAACCTTGTTTAGAAGGTTGCTCATTTATAAACTCATTACATTAACATTGCGGTTTGACAATTGTGGTACGCCATAAACATTAAATGACTCTATAACTGGGTTATACCGTACTTATTTTAACTTATAATACATATATTTTTCAATCTATGTTTAATATGTGTTGAGGAGCACATCTATTTTTTGAAATTTGGGATTTCAAGCCCAGAAAATACACAGTTTTTATGTGCTATGAATGCACCAACAAGTTTGAGAATGTTTTTGTCAATAATAGTCTATTAATATAATGTGAACAGACATCCTGTTTTGGAAGGACAGTCCCGCTTATTGTCTCACTGTCCCGCAGACCAAATGTCCCAACAAAGTGTCCCGCTTTCCTGTGACTGACCCACAAAAAGATGAAAATCAAGGAAAATAAAAATATGAGGGGTTTTTTTTTCAACCTCCGATGGGCTGTAAAGAAAAAACCGGTCAATATACAAAAAAGATTTTATCACCAAAAGAGTAATGTACAATACATCTTATTTCTCTACATAATCACCTGGACAATTGAAGAGCTTAGTGGAAGAACGTGCTAAGTGACATTTTTGAAAATATTTGAGATTTGTGTGTCAATGAACATATTACCAACTTCTTTAACGATAACAAGTTTTCCCTCTTTTCATAAATTTTAAATATAGTATATTTTTTACGCTTTACAAGTTCCGTTTTCAACAGTCCTGAGTGCAAACGAAAAACTTTGATGCTCATTTTCCCGTCTTCACTTTTTTGTCACTTAGCCCGTTCTTCCACTAAGCTCTTCAATTAAGGCATTTGTTGTATCCATGAACAAGCTTTGAAATGCCCTCTTCATAAATTGTTGCCGCCAAGTGTGAATTGCGAGCTGTTACTCGTTTCTCGCAGTCAGAAAGAAACAGAGCAACAGAAATTCATCGAAGAATGAGTTGAGTGTATGGAGACACCTTTACAAATGATGGCGTTGTTCGTGAATGGTGTCTAAAATTTAAAGATGGTCGAACTGATGTTACTCATGTTAGAAATGTTGAAATGAGGAAGCAAGCCTGTCTCTACAGACAACATTGTTCAGCGAGTTGACCAAGCTGTTATAGGGAACCTTTAAGGTTTACCATAAGTGAATTATTGCTGAGCATAGTGGCTGGGAAAGCCGCCCTTCCAAATTGACGTGGAGCTCAAAGAAACCGTCACAACTCCATTCAAATCATTGGCGGCTACATTTTCTGAAAATGGTGTTTCAAAGCTGGTGCACAGATATAACAAATGTCTTAATCGGCAAGGTGATTATGTAGAGAAATAAGCTGTATTGTATATTATATTTGGTAATAAAATCTTTTTTGTATATTGACCCGTCTTTTCTTTACAGCCCATCGGAGGTTGAAAAAAAACAGCCCTCATATATAGATTTTACAAATTCTTTGTTGAATACTCCTGTTAGAAATGTTGAAATGACACTTACAACCATCGTATTATTAGTTATTATTTTAGTATCTGATTATTTGGGATAATGCGAACCGTTTATTTTTTGTTTCTCATCTATTAAATGTTTTTATTATTCTAACACTTTAATGCAAAATTCTTTTAAAATTAAATATGTACTGCTAGAAAATCTGATCCATTTTTTGCAAAACCTCTCTAGTTGTTGTTGACCCTTCTACTATGTATTTTTTTTACACATAAACGACTGATACCTGCAATCAAAGCAAAGGCTTAAAAGTGATTTGCAAATACTCTTCTATAGAACCATTTCACTTTTTAAAGTTTAAAATAAATTCTGTCGCAAGAGGAAAGTAAAACAAAACATCCATATAAATGGAATGTGATATGATTTGCGGATGGAGAATATATGATTTTACTAGGATTGGAGTCATGTGTTACTTGTACCATTTATTTTTTTTAGGCAACGTCGATTAACGCTGTTAGATTTTTCAAAAGGTAGCTGTAACTATATTCTATCTATTTACTATGCGAGCCTCGAAAAGACATTCCCCCCCCCCCCCCTCCCTTCGTTTGGTTTTCTAGGAAACGGGGGGAGCATCGCTTTTCTAAACCTAACGCGTTTGAGGTTCTGTTGAGAGGTTAACAATCCGAACAGTTCAAACCCAAGTAGGGTGGGGAAAAAACATGCTCACACCGTTTCGAAGAAAACCACATGCGGGGATGGGGGAGGAAAATGCTTTCGAGGCTCGCATTCTAGATAGACAAGGTATAAGTTACTTTTAATAGTAACAAAGTAACGAAATATGTCTTTACTTTTCCGTTGCTTCTCGCAGATACTTTCGGTCTTCGGCTTAAAATAATATATTTAAAAATTTTACTTTTCACAGTGTTGAATTTTCATTCTTAACTTTTTTCCCGATGGTAACTATTTTTTTTAACCTTTGTTCTCTTTGAGAAATTGTTAAATTTCAAATTGTATAGTAACTTGAACTTTTTAAAAGTAACTGTATCATAGTTACTTTTTTAATTAAATAACTGTAACTGGTTACTTTTGTTCATATCAAATAACTGTAACAGTTACTTTTCATATTAAGTAACTGTTACAAAGTTACTTTTTAAAAGTAATTTGCAATATCAAATAGTATAGTAACTTGAACTTTTTAAAAGTAACTGTATCATAGTTACTTTTTTAATTAAATAACTGTAACTGGTTACTTTTGTTCATATCAAATAACTGTAACAGTTACTTTTCATATTAAGTAACTGTTACAAAGTTACTTTTTAAAAGTAATTTCAATATCTGTGATTTTCAAATTTTTTTTTGCGTATTTTCAAAAATAGGCAGCTGCCCCTTCTACTTCTGTTACTCATAGAATTTCGCAGCTCCGATCGGAACCTGACATCCGTTATTCCGGTCTTGCTACTGCATCTGTGCCAGAATCCGTTGAACCTAGTAAGTGGTTGTTAGTTATTTTTTTTAGTAAACTTTAAGTTTTGTAGCTTCCATATTATGTTTATAACGAAAAAATTAGAAGCTTTTATAATGACTGTCCGTCTGTCGGTCATCCACTTTCATAAGCCGAACTACAAATGCTATAGACAATTGCGATGCATCAAAATTAGAATTGAAAATCTCAGATAAATATTTTAATTCAAAGTACTTCAATTTTCAAAAAAAAAAAAACACACAATTTAATGCTTATTTTAAAAGCATAAGAATCCATTTTTATTCAAATTATATCACCATTGCCACTCAGAACAATCACACAAAGAAACTTATAGAATTAACTTATAGAACACTCCTAGAATTTCGCAGCTCCAATTGGCTGCCAGAATCCGTTGAACCTAGTAAGTGGTTTTTAGCTATTTTTTTTAGTAAACTTTAAGTTTTGTAGCTTCCATATTATGTTTATAACGAAAAAATTAGAAGCTTTTATAATGGCTATGTTCGTCACCCACTTTCATAGTCCAAACTACAAATGCTGTAGACATCTGTGATGCGTCAAAAAATTCAGCGATTAAAATTAAAAGACGTTGAAAATCTCGGATAAATATTCTCATTCAAAGTACTTCAATTTTCAAAAAAAACTTGCAAAATTCAATGCTTATTTAAAAAGCATAAGAATCCATTTTTATTAAAATTAAATCACCATTGCCACTCACAACAATTGCACAAAAAAAACTTTATTGTGTGACAGATTCTGTACAAAACTACTTGTTTTTATTTGAAAAATTATTTTTAAAATGGAAAGTAGGTTATTGGCATCGCAGAAGTTTTCTTCTGTTTATTAATTATTCAGGGTGTCCAGCCGTCGGGAAAGTCGGGAATTGTACTTGAATTTTTTAGCGCCAGGAAAATCGGGAATTATGCTTGAAATTGTTGAAAATTCCGGGAAATTTCGCCAGTTTCTGAGATTTTTGAATTTTAAAAATTTATGAGGATAAGCCTTGCAATCGGCCGATTTTTAAAAAATCCCCCATTTGTAAATTTCAGATTTACTGATTTTCAAGACAATTACTTTTTTTCGAGAATGTCCAATTCCTTCAAAGTTACGGGTTTGGTCTTTTGTTTTTAAGATTAAGAATTTCGTCTGAATTGAAAAGTTATTTGTTATGTAGGTATTTAAGGTTCGCGATTCATTTGCTGCTCGAATCGATACTCGATTTTCCGTTAGTTTGCAGTTAGCCTAGATTTATATTTGGGTGGAATTTGAGGTTGGGATATGCTAATTTTTTTCCTGTTCTTTTAATTTCAAGATCAATTTTTGAAGATGCATGATTTACACATTTTCATTTTCGCAATTTAAATATTTCGGATTTGCGAGTTCGTTGTTTTTAATGATATTTGATGATTTTTTTTAATTCACCGATATTCAAGGTTTCACGATTACGCGATCTTCAGTTTTGTTGTAATTGGTCTATTTGTAAAGATCAGTAATTCGTCGACTTCGAAGTTTTGAATTACAGTACAAAACAACCCAAGTTTAAATAATAAATTTTAATAATACAAAAATTTCAATTAAAATTTGAAAATGAATTTAGATTTGATTACACTAAGATGTCTTCGAATATTAGTTACTGGCCAGTACAATCCAATAATGCTACCTGATTTACTTATTTTGCAGCCTAGTAATTTTTACGAAATCCACCGATGAGGTCGCATTGCCTCATAGTGATTGACAGTTTTTTTCCTCTGCGTAATCGGAAGAGCGTCTCGTTACTTTTGTAGCTCCGGTTCAGGCCAATCGGACCAACCAGAATATTTTCCTTTGATCAAGTGTTAGTTAGTATTGCGACCTCTTGTTATCACAAGAACAGTTTGAATTTTTGTTTACGTTTTAAACTTTTTTTTCAGCATTTTTTCTACTTCTTCGGCTTATTCTGGGTTTTTGATTTGCGACAGTTTCTTTTTTTTTTAAATCGGACTATCCCCGAAATTTAAAAGTGTCCGGATTATGGGTGTCTGGATTAGCGATTCTGTACTGTATTAGCCAATTTCCGAAAATCCGCAATTTCCGTTATTTCACTGATTTTAAATATTACGTTTTATAATTCCGGAATGGACAAGTTGCATGAAACTCGAAATTCATAATATATGTGTTTTTCTGGTACATTAGAAGCTGCAGATTCCGAATGTAAGGTTAAATATCCACAAATATGTTTAATTTCAACAAAAAATGCATTTGAAATTTGCCGAAAATGTACGTCACTGAAAATAGCTCAGACGTCAACTGTTATGTTTTTGGCGATGTTTCGATCTATGCTGTAATACACTTTATAAAATAGTAAACCTTACAATTTCTGTGAAACCTCATTAAAAGAAGACAATATTATTTGTAACCAGTTCATATCAAGAAAGTTAAACAGCTTGTTCCAAGTTTGGTTGTTAGTTAAAATACACACACTAGAGCGCGTATAAGCTATTGCAGAACTATTGACTGTTGGATCTGATCGGAATAGTCGAGTGAAATCGTTCAACGTTTGAAGAAATTAACTGGAATGAACATGACATGTTTCTGTAAAATAGCATAACTTTTTTAAGAGTTTGATAAGGATGAAAGCACGTTTCACAGTTTCAAAAGCGATACAGTGAAACGTGAAACGAAATAACACGCCAAGAACAAAAAAAGCCAACCGTGACGTCATCTGTTATGCTAAGAGAGGTTTAACAGGAGTGACGTATCATTAACTTTAAAAATGAATTTAAAAATAAATACATCTTTAAAACCAGAAATACTTGAGTTTTAGAGGTTTTTTAATATGCTTAATCGAATAAATATGTTTGTGGAAAACGCTGTAATTGTCCATTTATGGATTTTCATGAAGTCGTTAATTGCAATTTCTGTTGATAGATCTTCGGGATTTTAGTGTCTTTTCGTGCTAAATGGTTAGTAAAACGCGGCTTTTCGAAGTTCGTGTTTTGACGACTTTTAGGGTATTCGCGATTTGCTGATTTCTGTAGGATCGCAATTCAACGATTTCTGAGAATTTACAATTTTCCTGACTTCCTGAAATTTTAGAATTTACCTATCTTTGAGATTTAGTGAATCATTAATTTTCAAAAAACTTTGATTTCGCCGATTTTTAAAGGTTGTTCATCAATCGAAATGTTCAATTCTGTCTTTTAGGTTAAAATTTAAGGAAATAACTCATTTTTCTAACAGATGTAAAATATTAAATTGAAGTTAGTATTATTAAAGATTATATTTAATGAAGAATTTTTAAAATAAACTTATTTTTTAACATTTTAAAAAGTATCTCGTATAAAAGAGAATCCTATGTTAAGTGGTGTTGTTTCATTAAAATTGAAGATTGTGACTTTAAATATTAACTAACTTAACCCTACGAATAACGCTTTGACTTGAAAAATTGCCATTAATTTTAATGGTCAGTCTATTTTAAGTATATAATATAGGTTGTTTTAATTAAATTATTTTTTAGTAAGTTTTGGTAATTTGCCATTAATTTTTCAAGTACATATTTGTCTGAAAGTTGCAAATTAAATTACTTGTAAAAATAGATGTATACATACAATCATGTACTCTGCAACTCATAGGAGACTATAACTAGGTTGACTATTTGTTAGTGCTAAAAGAAAAACAATTCATAACTCAAATTTTTCTTTTTTTGCCTAATATTTCTGTTAGCTAGTTGTTAAACATATTTGAAAATGTAGTGGTATAATTGGTTTTGCGAGTGTCCTTGAAAAATTCGGAAATGAGCCTTGAAATCCTTGAAATGTGCTTGAATTTTTACCAACAATTTTGCTGGACACCCTGTTATTATACAACTATCTTGAGGTTCTTTGAAATAAAAAAGTTTTTGTTGAAGAAAAACCTAACTGAATATCCTAATTAAAGGCATTTGGTGAAAATTCTATAAAAATATGCTTTTTTAATCAAGCGACGAACATCCAGAAAAGTGTTTTAATTGCCCCCTGTGGTGTAAAGTTACTGCCTTTTTTACTCATATTTCTTCTCTGGCCGACAGGGACTGGGTAGCTCAGTCGGTAAAGCGTTGGCCTTGCATGCATAAGGTCCCAGGTTCGGGCCAGGGCAGCTAAAATAACTGCCGATAAAACAGTGTGTGCAGCCGAAATGTCCCACTAGTAATAACCTGTATAGAGGGAGTGCACGTTAAATATGTTCCAATGCCCTGACACTGCGTACAACGTCGCCCTTAAAAGTTGTGTTGAGTGCTTATTCAGTTGTCAGCTCGTTACGTTCTAAATTACGACCCCTGTCGGCAATAGGCTTAGTGTGGCGATAGTCAAAATCTAACCTAACCTAATCTTTTCCAATTTATAAGCTGGTGCTCCTAAAAAATCTTTACACTCAATTTACGACATGTTACATGCGTTATTTTATATTGTCACGTGCATAAAAATATGTTGCATGCATTGCAACAGTGCCAAAAGCCCTTAAACAATTGTGCTTAAAATACACCTATATTCATTCATACGTTTTTTTTTTTAAACACATATATTATACTTTGTAGATCGTGCAACAAATGCCAAAGAAACTGAAGTCGAAGGGAAAGTTGAAGTGACAAAAGTCGACAAAAAAGTTGAAGAGACAAAAACAGTTGACTTCCAGTGCAAGATTTGCATGGACGAACAAGTAGGGGTGGTCTTCTTGCCATGTGGACATCTGGTCTCTTGTCCGAGATGTGCCCAGAGAATCTCTAATTGCCCAATGTGCAGGAAACAAATCACTGCTTTGGTTAGGACCTACCTGAGCTAAGTGTGGAAGAGAAGGCTTAAGAGGTTCTCATTTTTTTATATATATATTCTTCTGTACAAAGACGGTTTGTCAAATAAAATGTTTATTTTTATGTGATTTTTTTTCCTTTTTGTTCTGCAGATTGCAAATTTTTTCTTAAGAATGGCGGAAAGTCATGAATATTCCTATGGGAACCTTTTTGAGTTCTTGTTGGAAACTTGTTTGTTTTAACTTAATTTGAGAGGATATTTTTGTAATGTATCATCGTGGGCATCCAACTCAATGAGAACTTAAATTCCCAATTTGTTTAAACAGTAATGGGCAACTAACATTTTCTTATGTAAAAACTTATTTAGTAACATATTGCAAATTTAATCTCCGATATTTCAAATGCAATTAGCTTGTTTCAGGTGAGGTATTTCTTCCCAAATTTTATTCCTGTTTTTCCTTCAATCTGTGGTCTATTTCCATGCCAAAAATTCACCAATCGTGGCTCTAGAAAGAATTTATTATCATTCAGAATTTTTATGGCCCCCCAAGACCTAAATCATGTCAATTAAAGAAAAACTTTGCCTTTTTTATAAAACAAAATTCTCGGCAAACAATTAAACCTAAATCACTTTTTAATAAGCAACCACCAATAAACTAAGTTAACCAACTAATTCATTACAAATTTAGTAATCAATATGATGTAGATTATATTAATAATTACCTATTACTAATAGTTTGAAACCTTTTTTTTCCCTAAAATTTAAGCTATAAAACTTATTTTGATCTATTTTCCTTGTTTTTAATCTTGCAAATTTCTCACAGGAATGCTAGTAAATCCTTAAACAAACGTTTGCCTTTTTCAATAATAATTAATTCAAATAGGGATGTGTTAGTAAAACACTACACACGTTTTTTTTTATTAACACTCAATAAATCAGTACATTTCAAGGTGATTATATACCCTATGAAGTAATTTTAGTAACTCCAAAACCTAAAAAGTTCTATGGCAGCTACCCTTTCGGCATGTTTCTACCCTTCATGCACAATTTCCTCGAACTTTATTATGACGTCCAAGTACTGGGAACTTCTGTACCGAATTTCAAGTTTGTAGCTTCTTTAGTTGGAACTGGTAGAGTGGTTTCAGACCTCCGCACTCCCGGGCAAAATCCTACACGTATGTTATTCATATAAGCATATTTTTCAAAGGCTATGTCCTCACTACGACATCAAAAGCAACAAAATTTGGCGAAAATAGCATGGGGGCTGACTCTGCCAAGTTGCAAAATTTTGCTGCCTTTGTGGCGTAGTCAGGACATGGCCAAACAGATATTTATTAGTATTTTTTAAATGACTTTTTGCTGAGGGGTGCATGAATCTAATTAAATGTGATGTTTAAAGCCCTAAATATACATATTAATGACTCTCATGCTACCTCGTCCGTTATACACTGCTCAAAACAATTAGGGGAGCACTTTGCGTACTTTTGTTAACCCTTTCAGTTCCAACGTTTTATTTTTCTAAAAATCAAAAATTTGTAAAACAGATTCATTATGCATCCAGAATGATATGGTAAAAGACAGGGAAAAATCCCTAAATTTCTAACTAACATTTAAAGGGACAAAAATTGAAATCATAACTTTTGAATAAATTTTAACAATAATTTTTTCAAAACTGTATTTGTTTAAAAAAAAAAAGTTATATCAATTTTTAAACATCTAAGAATGCAAGTGTGAAGAATTTAGGGTGAATTTATTTTACCATGTTTTTCATATTTTCATTTAGTTAAAACAAACATTATTTAATTCTTCAAAAGACATGATTCTTCCATCTAACGATAAATTAGTGCCAGCTTAACTTAGTGAGAAAAAAAAATAGCAAGCTGATGATTCGAAATGGAATCATTGGGGCTAAAAGGGTTTTAACCATGTATTCCCCTAATTCTTTTGAGCAGTGTATATACAAATAAACAACTGATACTTGCTGGATGCATTGATATAGTCCTCCCACCACTTCTTGGCATCTTTGACGTGTGTTTTAGACTAGTCCAAACTATCGCTCGTAAAACAAAAAGGGGTAAGCATTATTTTGGTTTCAGCCATAGTTACTATATTTGGCGATTCATTGCTTTTGCATATGAAACTGTTCTAAATTTTCTGCTATTGTGATATTTCTGACTTATACAATTGTGGTTTATACTACATTGTTATTTTTTTTAAAGAGCCTATAATAAACTAACTTGTTTTTATTGTAACTTGTGCTTGTTTACTTGCCCACAACCGCGTCGAACCCATGTCCCCCCCCCCCCCTCCATTGGGGTTATCAAAACTAAACTCCTCGGCGCAACAGCGCGTTAGTGGGCCATTCCAGCTAACGTGACCAAGGTTTATACCATGAAACTTAAAAATAAAGACATGAAGGGAATTCTACAAAGATTCGCAAATGTGGAGGGAAGAGGCAATTTAAAAAAAAAAAAAAAATGTTGCAAATACTGTGCAATTCTGTAAACTGTTTTACCTAGAGTACGTATGTCACCTGAATCTTGATTTTTTTTTAATTGTAAAATAACAAATACAAATTTAACATCTTTAAATATATTTTCTTTTTTATATCGCTCTGAGAACTAATTATTTTCCCACAAAATAAAAAAAAAAATTATGTTAATAAACTAAGTAATTCCAATTATTTAATTTCAGCTTAACTAACTTGAAATAAGACTGGTCCTGAAGTGTTTTCAGTAACTAGTAGCACACTAATTCTTTATTTCAAATCATTTCAATTTTGTTTATTGTTTTAACCAGTTTATTTCATTTAATTATATTTGGTACTTCTAGAAAAAAAAATCTGGAAATCTTTTCTATACAATCTCAGGAATACAACGGTCAAAAACACATTTTAAAAGCAAGTTTTTTTTAAAAAAAACTTCCTCTCTGTCCAATCAGTTAACATATTTAAGAGGGATTGTCAGTCCCATAGAGCTAATGCATTAGATTTAGAATCGCAACTTCTGGAGAAATATTGCTTTGCCATGTTATCCCTTTTTCCCCGGGTATGGGAATGAACATAACAACGAAATGAAACAAATTTGAAACGGAGATGTTATCTAGTTATTTAATTATATATTTCTGAAGTTTTAAAATGCTAAAAATATACAGTAGATGGCGACACTATTTTAAAACTTTATCAATTATTAATTAAATAACCGTATGTTATTTTCTATTCAATTTTGTTTCATTTCGATGTTATGATGATTCCCATACCTGGTGAAAATGAGATAACATGGCAAAGCCATTCTTTTGCAAAAGTTGTGATTTCAAAACAAATGCATTAGCTCTATGGGACTGACAGTCCCTCTTAAAGCAACATATTTTTCTTTTGCAATATCGATTTCCTAACATATAGTAGAACCTCGATTATCTGACCTAATTGGGAGCAGGGGCTGGTCTGATAATCGAAAATTCCGAATAATAGAGAATTTTCATTAAATCGTAAAATTTAATAGTACTGTAGCGACCTCAGTAACCCACAGTCTACCAAAAGGATCCTCAAGGTGGAGATGAGTTACCTCGGCTTATATACTACTATTTCCGATGTTATTCAGGATACTGGTAGGAACGCAGAGGTAAATCTGCGCCCTCTAGCGAGTGGATGATTGATTGAGGTTGCGTGCGTGTGGTAACCGCCACGGTGCCACACCACAGAAGACTGCCGAAAGTCCACAGACCATAAATTCACCAACGTCCGAAATCCTTGCTGGTTTTGTAGTTGTGAACATTGAATTTTAGTGTTTAGTTATCTCTAAAATTGAGACTTTCTTGCAAAATGAAAAGTCTAAAGCATTGTTTGTAATTCTATTATTTTTTTTTTAAATATCTGAGCGGAGTTCTCGGGAAAAGTGCTAATTTTTAGTTTTATAGTAGATATCACTTGCCGTCTCACGATTTGACGATTCTGGGGGTTTTCGAAATTTTAGGATTGCCACAAATTCGCTTTTATCTAACAGTTTCCCGATTTCATAAATGCCACAATTCCCTGATTTAAGAATCACAGTCGGAATTCAGAATCGCCCGAGATTCCCGATTTTTGAATCTCGGAAGTTTGCTGATTGCAGTATCACCGACGATTCCTCACTTTAGGAATCGCACCATAGATTTCTGAGACTATTATTTTTATGAGCAACGGAGAATGATTTTATTTGAGAATTTTTTTTATGTTGGCTTTAGGGACAGTTGGTTAACATATGGAGTTCCAGATAAAAGAGGGGCACGGGCAGATAATTGAGGTTCTACTGTGTAGTAAAAAAAATAACACAAAAATTAAAAATTGAGCTTCTACAAGTACAAGAGTTTTGGAGTCTAAACTGTAATGGAATTTCGGAAATGTACAAAAGCACAGGACAGATCTAACAACACATTGACGTATAATATGTATATTAACACCAATCAGGGTTCATACTCTATCTATGATAATGAAATTCAGGAGTTTTTCAGGAGTGCAGCAATGTAAATTCAGGAGGTAACGAGGAAAAAAAATTGAATGTTTGTTTATTATTATCGTATTCATCTAGTGACTTCACTGAACTTCAAATGATGAAACGGAAGAAGAAAATATTCTAAAGAGTTGTGTCGTGTATTCTAGGACATTAACTAGTATCAGAATGTTCGAACTCTACTTTTTTTACTGTGCATGACCCAGTACCAGTAGACTTGTTCTAAATAAAGTACGACAGAGAAAAGAGAAAAACGATTTGCGTCGGTAATTTTTTTCAGGAGGCTGAACAAAAATATCAGGAGCTAAGGCATAAATTTCAGGAGTTATAAGGTCCAGGGGTTATAGTTCCAAAATACTCCGATAGTAGTAAATTTGGCGCCACCGTTATTTAAAGCCTAGAACCAACATAAGAGGACTATAAAACTTCAAAACCCAAATTCTTAATGGAGTAGTCACAGTACGATTGGAACGAATTGTAACTATAAAGGTAACAATTGACTACAAAAGTAAAAGTTATAAGCTTGAAATGGCAACAGTGGCACCAAATTACCCCCTTTTCTAAATTTTTTTTAACTCAATTATTTTCGTGGAATTCTTTCTTTTATGTCGTCAATAGCATCTGTAGTCTATACAAACTCCAGTTTAGAAACTCACCAAATAAACATTTGTTTAGACTTACTATATACAAGGCGATTGATGGCTTCAATTGTAAAACCGGGTTTTGTATTATTTTTTCTTTGCGCGGCACGCATGTTCACAATACCTACTCAGTTCGTCCATTGCGACGAAATAAAGCACTCTGATTGGACGGTTGGCAAGTCAAAGAAACTAAGGTTGCCTACACTACTCTAGAGAACTGGCGATATTTTGTTTCTCCTTACGCGAAATTAGTTTTTGTTTTGGATTTTGATTTGATATACAACTATAACTTGTTTCATAAAAATATTTTAACTTAAGAAAATTGAATTTTAAGTAATTAAATTTTTCGTCAATATAAAATAGATAAATTTCCTTTAAATTAACTAATACATAATTATTCGACCCATGAAAACGATTTAGTTAGTTTTATATTTAAAAAAAACGTGGTAGTATTTCTTCTTATTCTTAATTATTGAGGGAATTATTTTTAGTTTGATTTTTTTAAAAATAAACTTCATAAAAAAACTTAGATACGATTTTTTTTATTAAAAATTGATAATTTGTAACTAACAGAAATTATAAAAATTAAATTGGAAATCGAATGGTAAAGGAGGAGAATTATTTGAAATGTAGTTGTATTTTTTTTTTTAATTTGACATGGATGACCAATGTTTGTACCAGAAAAAAATTTCAGGAAGTTGTCAAATTCAATACAAATTGCCAAAAAAGTGATAAATTGCCAATCAAAGTGCTTTATTTCATCGCGATGGACGAACTGAGTAGGTATTGTGAACATGCGCGCGGCACAGCATCTCTATCTTCTTCTCAACTCTGTGGCTGAAAACGAAAGACATACACTATACAAGGGGGCCCGGGTGGCCTAGTGGCTAAATCGCAGCCCATTACGCTAACAGTCTGTGCACTGTACAGGGTGCGGGTTCGATTCCCGCCTTCGCTCTAGGTGTAATTTCTCTCTCAGTAAAAATGTATCTGTAGTCTGTGTCAGTAAAAATTCTGTCTGTGTCTGTCTTACTCAACGAAGGAATTTAAACAAATAGGAATTTAATTGAAATAAAGAACAAAAAATCCTAAAGACAATAGCGCTGAAAACAGCTTGATCGTACAATATAATTTGAATCTAAAAATAATAGAAATATAAAAATGAAGAACGGAGATCCCGACTGACCTTCTCGTCAGGGGGTCTAGCCAGCCAAGATCTCCAGAGGCGTTTCTGAAATGGTCTTGGCTGGCTAGACGGTTAGACCCACTGACGAGAAGGTCAGTCGAGATCTCTGTTCTTTATTTTAGTATTTCTATAATTTTTACTTGACGAAGGTTTATAAGCGGGTATCTGATCAAGCCGGAAGTACATGTACCAACCAACCATCTGTCTTAAATCTCAGAAAACAAATT
>JAFNEN010001662.1:0-22212 GCA_019343175.1 Oedothorax gibbosus | reverse complement strand
AAACGCTCTTTGGAAATTTCTGTGAACAATTTTAAAATGGATTAATAAAAGAAAATATGGTAAGTTATGTGTCAAACTTATTACATAACGTATATGATGATTTAAAAGAGATAATCGTAAAGATGAATATCTGTAAGATAAGTAAAAAAAATATATGTGATTGCTCATCCTCCCAACTTATAAAATTTATTTTTAAGAAATGTTAGCAATTAAAGCACAACTAGTTGTAAAACATGTCCCCTTCCCCTACTAAAATTCGCAGCCAATCATTACGATTGGTTTTAAAAAATAAAAAGTGCCCCCCCCCCCTCCCCCCGGTCACGCCTTTATAAGAGCGTTCCGGGAAAAAAAATTTAGCACTACAACACTACAACACTGTTGATATGTTTTCGTGTGATGGCAAGAAGAAGTAATATATCAAGCGCAAACCACTCGAAAACATTCCATCCGATAGAAGGCGCTGCTGTCTTCCGTTATTCCATATGCTTCCGATGAAAAGCCAAGAGCTGCAGAGTTTACGTGTAAATTCGACAAAGGAAAATTAATGTATCAATCCCAAAAGACTTTACTATGTTATTTATTGTCTATATTAGTCTAATAAAATAAATAACTTACTATATTTGATGTTTTGAATTTTAGAAATTTTTTGAGTTTAATTATTTAAATGTTGAATTTAGTTTTTAACAAACTTTAAAGATGCGAAAGGTGTCAGTAAAACAAAAGTGTATGACCACCAATAGGTACCTCTAGTAGGATAGGGGAGTCCGAGTTCCTTAGACTTATATCTAGTACCAGCTTTATAAACCCGGCGTTGCACGGGGGTACCCTTACCCTTACTAACGGTGATTTTTTTTATGTAAACTTTTATTTTATACCAATTGATGCCCTCTCCACTGGTCAGCACTTCATCAGTAGGCGCGTTTACATGAGCCATCGAATCCATGGAGTGCCAAACCCTCCATTAGGGGAAAAAGTGGTCGAGCAGGATTTCTAACCCAAACTCCGCAATCTACCCCCCCCCCCCCCCCCCCACTTCGTAAAATCGTAAAATAAGGCGTTTACATGGGAACCGGGGGTTGATGACGTAGTTGCGCGGGACATCTGACATTTCTTGACAACTAGCAGCAATACTTTTCTATAAAACCTTCATTTCATAATGATTACCAATATTTTGAAGAGCTATATAAAAATTAAGCTTAAGTTATATAAAAACAACTTGAGCAAAAGTTATAAGTTATATAAATTAAGAGCTTGAGTTATATAAAAATTTAAAAAATATATTTAGGATGGTTACATGCTAAGGGGTTTGCGTCAAATGTTTTTTTTTTTTTTAATATTTATTTTTCATTATTTAAACCACAAAACAAAAGTATCTGAAGATAAGATAGTAGGTTTGCAGTTAACTTCTTCGGCGCTTTTTTCTTCTTTTTTTACTGTTTTCGTCCGAATGCTAAATATAAATCCAGGAATAGCTGTTTAGTTCTGTTTTCATTAAATTTTAATTGTTTTTAAATATTTAAAACAAGTTTTATATGAACTGGTTGCGATTTTTATATAACATAAATGCAAATAATTTGTATAATTATTTCATTTCGTCGATTGCGTCGTAAATTCAATTAAAAATTTGAATTAGCTTCGGTGAAGTTACAAATTATTTATTTGAAAATACTTTCAATAAAAAAACGATTTTAATTAACAATTGAAGAGATTAGTGGAAGAACGTGCTAAGTGACAAAAAGGTGAAAACGAGATAATGAGCTTCAAAGTTTTTAGTTTGCAACTTTTTTGTCATTCACAAAATCATAGTTTCAAAATTCTTTTTCTATTTGGAAGATAGGACTTCACAGACCTCTTTTATACTTTTCAATCGTTTGCCTGTCCGTCCATCATTTTGTCCATCCGTCCATATCCCTTTCAATTTCCGATCTAAAGTGCCTGATTTTGAAAAATCTTTTTTTGATTCGAAAGTAAAAAAAAATAGATGACTTTCAATTACCTAATATAAAATATAAGGTAATAAAACTATTGCGATGGGGGTCAATAATCCAAAATGAAGATTTTGTGCTTTCTACACGTTTTGGAGGGTGCTCATTCTAAAAAATAGTTTTTTTTTTACATTGATCCGTCTGTCTGTCTGAAACTACTTTACAGTTCGAAATAAAAGAGCTACGGACTTCAAATTTAGTATACGGGTTCCTAGTTCCTGTTGGACGTCATAATAAGGTTTTCGAGAAAATTGCGCATGCGCAATTGGAAGCTGCTATAAACTTTTTTTTGGTTTTAAAGGTATTGCTGAACAACGAAAATAGATACAGACTTCAAATTTGATACACGTGTTCCCTGTACTAGTCGGACGCCAAAATAAAGTTTTCTACAATATTGTGCAAGGAGTAGCTGCCATAGAACTTTTTAGGTTTGAAAGTTTTTGAAAATACTTTATAAGGTATATATAACTTTTAAATGAGAATGCATGTGAATAAAATAAATATTAAATTTAAAAGACTCATAAAAAAAGATAATAATGCAAGATGCTAGTTTTCGCAAAATAAATTTTTAAATAGTTTTTAGATAAGAATAATCGAATTTAAAAATAAACTTTGATATTAAAAAAAAGAAAAATAAGTTGTATGGCAAGATATAGATCCTAAGGTTATTTACGTTTTTCTTTCTCCTTTTCAATTAAGGGTTTAATCAATTTTAAGAAAGCTACTTTAATTTACAGCATTTCTACAACAGTAGAACATGATCGTTTAAACAATTTATTTTTTTATAACAACGTGCAAAAAAGTTCACTTTTTTATATCATATTCATTCATAAATTGTTGCGAAAATGACACGTTACGTGCTTATGTCACAGACAGTGCCGAAAGTAGTACTTTCGGCACTAGTGCGGTAAGTAAATAAGAGTATCTGATTGTTAGAAAAACAAAATGATGTCTTGAATATCTCCATGGAAACTAAATGATGTCATGAAACTCACTTATTTCTATTGGTTTCATTACTTTTGCATTTTCTAATATCTCCGAAACTACAAGTACTACAAAAATGATTCAATATAGAAAACAATTTTACAACTTTTCTTTTACTACTTTGAAATTTCAAATATCGCCATGGAAACTAAATGATGTCATGAAAATCACTCATTGGTAGAAATATTTTTTTGCACGTTATTATAAAAAATATTGTAAGCAAGCACGTGCCAAATAATACTTTATTAAGCTCTTGTCATTATTTCGGCACTAGTTGCTTAAATAACTATTACATCGTGATGCATAGTACTTTTTTAAAGTCATCGATATTTTAATAAATATTAAGAACTTATAAGGTTTTATACTTTGTCACTTTATTTTTACATCAATTATTATAAAAATATCTTAGTTACACATAACAAAAGCAATATCTTGATTAAATTTGTACTTACCGTATAAGCTGCTGTTCCCACTTTCAAGCAAAAATTCAGATTTCCGATTGCTTCTAAATTCCATTTTAATAATTTTAGGAGTTTAGGACATTGCACAAAATGCGTTCGATAGCTTTAGAGATCAAACAAGAGATTAAAACGATTTTTGTACCCATAATTCATTTTTTTTAAATGTTTTTTGAATGTTCGGTGCAATGTTGTTTTAACGCGAACTGCGATCTCCATAGAGCAGGTGCAACTTTGTTTTAATTATACCATCTGTTCTCTGCTAAATTATCTATGTTTATTACAATAAAAATTAGACGACATTCAAAGTAGACGATATTTTATAAAATGTTAAAACCTTTAACTCCGTTTAAATTTAAAATCAAAATGCATTTTTTTCCTATTTTGCTAAATGCACTCAAAACCCAGTTTTACGCAATATAAATTTTATTTCATTAATTATATTTAATAATTAAAGTTAATTAGGAAATATTAATTACATTTTGTTGAATTCTTTTTGATTAAAACTACAAAAGAACCATTTGTTCTGCTATTAATGCAAGCGAAAGTCTAAAAATTTCCGCAAACGTGTCACTTAGCACGTTCTTCCACTAAGCTCTTCAATTAATAAATATTTAAAATGAAAAGTATTTCAATTAAAATTAATTTTAATGAAAATTTTTTAAATAAAAATTATTTAATTAAATAAAAATTATTTAATAAATAAAAACTAATTAAAAATTATTTTAAAATAACTTCAATTAAAAAATATTTTTCAATGAGTACTAATAAGAAATTGACCCCCCCCCCCCCCCCCCTTTCCCCAGAATTTGTTGTACTTGCGCCAAAATTTTAAATAGAAAAATAAAAAAAGGGGAAATTTTTTGGGGGGGAAATTTGATTATTTTAAATAAAAACCCATTGGGGGGTTTTTTTAAAAAAAAATTTTTAAAAATTTAAAAAAAAAAACCCCACTTTTTTAAATGAGCGCAGAAAAAGTTAAAAATCTAAACCCGAAAATCCCCAAAATTTAAGTTGAATTGGGAAAAAAAGGGTTTTTTGGGGGGAAAATTTTGGTTTTTTTTTGGGTTTTTTATCCCCCAACCCATTTTTTTAAAGATTTTTTTTTTTTAAATTTTTTTTTTTTGGAAATTTTTTTTTTTTTAATTTTTTTTTTAATTTCCAAAACCCTACTTTTTTTTTTAAAAAATTTGGGGGTTTTAAAAAAATTTGGGGGAGGGTTTTTTGAAAAAAAATTAGGTATAAAAAAAAAATTTAATTAAAAAAATAAAGAAAAAACTTAAAAAATTTAAAAAAAATTTTTTTAAGGGCCCTAAACTTTTTTTTTTAAAAAAATTGGTTATTATTTTTTTTCAGTATAAAAAAAAAATTTTTTCCCCCCCCCAAAATTTTAAAAATTAAAAAAAAAAACCAATTTTTTTTACTGGACTAACACTTGAAAACATCGAAAATAAGATCATTCACAAACAAACAACTTAAGCTGTTTTAAATTTAATTAATAATTTTGTACAAGATAATTTATTCAAGTATTGAGTTTAATGAAAAGTTGTACTAGATATTTAAATGCAGGTATGAAAAAAATATACTTGAAGTCTAGTGAAACCAAAATTAGGGGAAAACTGATGTAGCTTTTAACTAAATAGATTTTTATAACGTTTTTTCTTTTTACTAGAACGCATAAACAACTTTTTGTAAACAGAAGTGCTTAACTTATTTCTTATTTTCTAGATTAGTACAAGAAAAAAATAATTTCGGGGCGCCATCGATAGGCAAAGAAAAAGATATGAAACTAGTTAACATTACAACATTAAATATAACACTTTCCCTTGTTAACTGGATTACTATTTACACTTTTAGGACGTTTTCATTAAAAATATTAATAGCTTCCTTATAATCCTTTTAAAATTGGTTATTACTTCCGTTGAAGTTTTAATATTTCGGAACTCATCAGAACAGAAATCCGAAGAAGATTTAAAAAAAACAAGGGTCTTACCATCATAGGCATCGATTCTCGGCAAATTTGAGCTGGCCGTTTTTGTGAATCCTTTAATTTTATTTTATTTAAATAATAATAAGCACTAAATTCACAAAGAAAAAAAAGACTAATCTAAAAAAAAACTATGGGGGGAAGGGGTAATATGAAGCGTGGAAATTTTTCTATTTTCCCTAAAATTGAATATTTTTAATAATCGTATGCACATAAACACACTTGGCAAATCGACCACACTTGTCGATATTTCACTTTCTGAGGCGAATTATTTAAAAACTTATCTTATGGGTAATACTTTTAGCCGATTATGGTTTTCAACGTTATTGCACTTAAATTTTAACCTATACAAATTCTAGTTTCTGCTTTATAACCTCAGCGTTAAAGCCACTGACTTGACCTTTTAATTCTAGCTACCAGTTCTCCTAAAGTAGAAAACTGTAGTATTGAATAATACCGTGTTGAATTAAACTTGTGAAAATTAAAACTTTTAAAATAAAAAGGTTTTAATTAAAAAGAAATACTGGTATTAAATGAATTTATTATAAATTTAAATTATTATGATAGTTTTGATGTAGAAAAAGGTACGGGGGGGGGGGGGGGGAAGGGGGTAATATGACATGGATCCCTTCCTTAAATAACGAAGAAATATCGTTAGTCACGCAAGATGTCCCATTCCCATAGCAAGAAGTACATTACCAATAACATATTATTCACAAATTATTATGACAAAATGTCATATTAGCACAAAACACTTGACAACCGTGGCAATGATTTGTTTCTTAATTTCGATTAGAACATTTACACTTTTGAAATGTATCAGAAAATTTAAACGTTACAGGAAGCATTACAATGGAAAAATGTGGTTTTTTTTGCATAGTCAGAATTCGATTCGAATTTTTTCAGAATTCGATTCGGACACCTACCAATTCTCCTACAACCGAAAATGACCAAAATGGAGTAAACATTCCACCCCATATTCGACCACTCTACAGGGCTGGGGAGTCCAGTCGGAAAGGCGTTCGCTTGCATGCGATAGATCCCAGATTCGGTCCGGGCATCGTCAAAATAACTGCCGACCTATAAACGGCCGGCCCATGCAGCCAAAAAAGTCCCGTACGTCCCCGTGTGGTGGGAGTGCAGTTAAATATTTGTCAAATTCCCGTACGATTTCGCCCTTAAACGTTGCATTGGTTGGCTACTCAGGTGTGGGCTTGCACTTGACTGTGGTTCTAAATTAAGACGCCCGTGGCAAATAGCCCTCGTGTATAGCTCTAGTGCGACGATATTTCAAACTAACCCTAACCCATACAACTGGATGGGAATAGCTACCCAACGTTAAATTTTCAACTTCGCCAAAAGTCGCCAATGCCAAAATTCAATCGGCCAGTATATTTCATAGCTGAACCAAATTACCTGCTTCATAAACATAAAGTACATACGCTATACATAGAGAAAATCGACACTTTTTACAAGTATTCATCAGATATAGAATAGTTATTGCCTTTACTGTCATGAGACATTGTAAAAATATCTTCATTTCTTACCATTTGTGAACATCTATTAAATCAAACAGATTAACAAAAAATCAAAAGATTTAAATTCAATAAATAAAATAATAATATTAAAATAACAATTATACAAATTAAACTCACATGCTCTTACGTGCTTATACTTAATTTTTGTTCACGCTGAACGCGCTGAAATTTCTTTTAAATTGAAATAAAAAGCATAAATTCTTATCTACAATGCTATTCCTATGGAGAAATTCCGGCTCACGTTTTGCACTCCTACACCCGTTGGGGTTCGAATTTCGAAAAAATCGCTTCTTAAATGACGCCTACGATATAAAAAGAATATTTTCCTAAAATTTGGTAGCTGTACCTCCAGTAGTTTGGACTGGGCGTTGATACGTCAGTCAGTGAGTCAGGACATTGTCTTTTATATCTCTATATATAAAAGGCAAAGTCCTGACTAACTGACTCACTCACTCACGTATCAACGCTCAGCAAAACTACTAGAGGTACAGCTACCAAATTTTAGGAAAATATTCTTTTTATATCGTAAGCGTCATTTAAGAAGCGATTTCTTCGAAATTCGAACCCGAACGGGTGTAGGAGTGCAAAACGTGAGCGGATTTCTCCATAGGAATAGCATTATAAGATAAGAATTTATACTTTTTATTTCAATTTAAAAGAAATTTCAGCGCGTTCAGCGTGAACGAAAGGTTGTCCAGAAATAAGTTGCCCAATTCAGAGGCCTGTGCAGGATGCTGTACTGTTCAGAATGTGATAAAATTTGAGATACAGACATTTCAGATCATGCGCTCGCGATTTATTACAAAAGAAAAATTAGTTCAAAAATTTGCCGATAGGTGGCACTTCAGATTCAAAAAAGCATTCTACAGTAATTCTACATGAGATCAATGGTTCTCCATAACACTTTCCGTTCTTATTGTTGTGTGTTCCACAGCGGAACGCATTAAATCTGCAGAAATTCCTTGAACCTGCCAAACAATTGAGGCTTTCAGATCCGTCAAGGTTGCAGGACGTTCTCAGTAGACTTTAAGTATCCACACAACCAGAAATCACATGGAGTGAGATCAGACACAAAGCTATAAGAATGAGAGAAATTGTGGAGAAACACGGATCTCATGTAGAATTACTGTAGAATGCGTTTTTGAATCTACAGCGCCACCTGTCGGCAAATTTTTGAACTGATTTTTCTTTTGTAATAAATCGCGAGCGCATGATCTGAAATGTCTGTATCTCATTTTTTTTTACATTCTAACCAATACAGCATCCTGCACAGGCCTCTGAGTTGAGCAACTTATTTCTGGACAACCCTGTATATAAGGCAAAGTCCTGACTGATTTATTCCCGTATCAACGCCCAGCCCAAACTACTGGATGTACAGCTACCAAATTTTAGGAAAATATTCTTTTTATATCGTAAGCGTCATTTAAGAAGCGACTTTTCGAAATTCGAACCCGAACGGGTGTAGGGAGGCAAACCGTGAGCCGATTTCAACTTAATAATAGCATTGTTATGAATTTTTAATTTATAAATTTCGTTTTCAAATTTGAAACAAATTTTCAGCATTCAGCGTGAGCGAAAATGAAGTATAAACACGTCAGAGCACGTGAGTTTAATTTGTAGGATTGTTATTTGAATATCATTATTTTATTTTATTTATAGAATTTAAATCTTTTGATTTTTTTTTGTTACCGAATTTAATTTAATTGATGTTTACAATGCTACAATGTCTAGTTATCGCCTTTACTGTCATCAGATATTGTAGCAATATCTGATAACAGTAAAGGCTATAACTATTCTAGATATAATGAATACTTCGAAGAAATGTCGATTCTCTCTACGTATAGCGTATGTATTTTATGTTTATGAAACTGGAAATTTGGTACAGATGATATAATGGCCGATTGAATTTTGGCATTGGCGGCTTTTGGCGAAGTTGAAAATTTAACATAAAGTAGCTATTTGCATCCAGTTGTATGGGTTAGGGAATAGGGTTAGTTTTCTCACTAGAGCTATACACGAGGGCTATTGGCCACGGACGTCTTAATTTAGAACCACAGTCAGGTCAGGTGACAAGCCGACACCTGAGTAGGTACCCAATGCAACTTTTACATCGTACGCAGCGTGTCAATCGGCCATCCAACCACATCTCCAATACACACATAGTTCTTTTTTGCTTAACTTCACCTTCTTGTCGTCCGAGGACGATTGTAGCGCCATCTCACGCCGCCAGATGCGTGGGACAAAGTCTGGACTTGGTAAAGACGTTTAAAGCGTCTGGGAAAAGTTTCGGCCGACGGAAAATGTCTGGGAAATTTATTATTAACTTTTAACAATATTTTCTAAAACATACGTAAAAATCAGCCTTTAGAAAATGACTTAAGTTAACTTATAATTTACCTACTTTTTGCACCCGATACCTGTAAATTGGGTGTCGCTCGGTTCACTCTAGCGGGTATGCATATACTAAAAGTAAATGAAAACCGAACCTAATCCGATACATTTCATCCTTTAAAAACTTACTTAGGTCTGTGGGCCTGGGCTCTCGCTCTAACCATTCTATCACAGCTATTCTGGAAATTTAAACAGGGCCTATGGGAAAATCCTCTAACTCCTAGAAGGGCCTGGGATACAATCGGATTTCCTTTTTTATAATTAATGCTGATATTAGAATGGTAGGTAATTGTAATATACCGATGGAGCGCTGACCAGTGTAGAAGGGATCAATTGGTATAAAATAAATGTTTACATAAAAAAAACAATCACCGTTATTGGGGTACACCCGTGCAACGCCGGTTTTATAAAGCTAGTATATAGATAAACGGCTAACGTACTATAAACCGCTTGTATACTAATGAACGCCATCTCGCGTTTGGATATTAAATGAGGTAGTGCATGTGATGAGCTGTCACATCACTCAAGATACGAAAAAATAGTTATTTATGCAACAAGTGGGAAGAGCAACTTTTTAATACTAGGGGAATTATATATTTATTAAACGAGTAAGACATGAGAGAATCAAATAAATTCCCTGGGTTTTAAATAGTTTGATTTGCACACTAGTTTTGGATGCATAATAAATCATAAAGTGCAACAATATTTTTAATATGAACAAAAAAGATTTTAATCTAAACAGACACTTCCCAAAAATTAATTCAATTTGTACTTGATATACTATTTTTTATTTTCACATGAAAAAATATAGTTGCAATGAAAGACAAAACATTGCAAAAATGCTACTCTATGCAGTAATTCTTAAAACAGGGTGTCTACTCAAAATCAATTTCAGACTGCCCTTATTTTTCCAGGTTTTCCCATAAGAACTAAAAAAAAAACATTCATCATTTAATCACTTTTTAAAGTTCATTTGTGACGTTCCTAGCACAAAAAGTGGATTAAAAACCCTACAAACATTTATGTCCAGATTCTAACCTTTTAAAAAAGGAATTTCAATTATAAAATACCTTTATCTACAGGGCTGTTATTAAAATAAGTCTAACATACTTTAGTCTACTACTTCATTATAACAAGTCAATATTTAAATTGAATAGTAGGTCGGGGAGGAGGTAAACATTGACTTAATGAAATCATTTTTTTTAAATTAATATTTTGGTTTTGCACAAGACTTAAGAAAAGAATGAGTGATATTTTGAAACCTAAATCTTTTCAAGATTTTTCATCTAAAATTTCCCTCACAATTTCAGTCCAAAAAAATTCCCTGACATTTACAAGAATTCCAGATGGGTAGACAGCCTATTAAAAGTTACTTTGGTTCACTGTTTCCTTACAAGCCTGACATTACATATGATTATTGATTTAAATAAGTGGTATATTTTTACACTGGATATTAAAGAAAGTATAGGAAAGTGTAAAAGCTCCTAAAGTGCACATATAAGGCACATACATTGCAAACTATTTTATTTAAACAAACAAAATATAGTAAATTTGCACATTCAAGACAATCTTTTTATGCATATGTACTTATTATTTACACCCGAGATATGTATTACAGTATAAAATATTTGGATAAAACAATTTGATACAGTAAAACTCCAATTATCCGAAGCAATTAAGAACAAACAATGTTCGGATAATCAGGAATTCAGATAATTGAAGTTAATCGGAAAAAAGGGTCAATTAATTACTCAATGTATTGTTGGGCTGTGAGATCATATAGTTGTAGTTTGGGTCGTTTTCTCAACCAAAACAAAATGTAAGGTGCTGTTTTGGCAGTTTGAGTTATCTTTTGGAAATAGTTTTTTTTATTCAACTTGCGTTAGACGTTGGTTTTATAAAAATTTCTTATACCACATAAACTTTTATATTCGCTATTTGTTACTGTTCGTCTCTGTTGGATGTCATGCCTGGTAATTTTTTTCGTAGGTCAAAATAAATTATTAGGCATGACATCCAACAAAGTGTAAACAGAAACAGATGGCCAGGTAGAATATTTTTCTGAAATTTGGATAATCAGCAACGCTTCGGATGATTGGAATTCTACTGTATCAAGGAAACAAAAACATATCAACAATGTTTGAATACAGTTATCAATATATAATACTAATATACTCGCATTATAAGTGTTAATTGTCAAAATAGCACATTTTAAGTTAAAATATTTTATCTATGCATCAAGGTTGACTGCTTTTGTCAAAGTTATTAAAATTCCTTAGCAGACAACTAGCTGCTACATTTGTGGCAGAAACTGGCAAATATTCAAAAAATAACATCAAATATTACTAGCATGCAATATATATTTTAAAGGAAAAATAAATGTTAACCAAAGTTTGTAGGGCTTTTTATGAGCATGGGTAATAAGGTGTTTGTTATAATTTTCGTTAAAAGCGAACTATTCTTGACAAATATCACATGTATAAAGTTTTTCCCCTGTATGAATACGCATATGAAGTCTAGAAGCAGCATTTGTAGGAAATTTTTACTACAAAATGGACAAGAGTAAGGTGTTTCTTTTGATGGGTTTTCTGGTGTTTGTCAAAAATAGATTTTGAAATAAAGTTCCTTAAGCACAATTGACATTCATAAGTGTTTTTGCCAGTATGAAATCGACGATGGTTATTTAGATTTGATTTCTGATTGAATTTCTTTTGTTGCAAATTTCGCATTCGTACATTTTTCTGAGGAATGAATTTGAAGATGACTGCTGAGATCAGATTCTGAATCAAATTTCTTGTCACAAAATTTACATAAATGCAAATGAGTCTCTTCGACAACGTGGCGCGAAGAGTTTTTTTTCGCTACAACTTTTGTCAGAGAACTGCTCTTTACGTAATTTATGTGAGCTAATTTCTTTCTCTACATGAATAGCTGATGGATTTTTCAAATCATGGACAGAGTTTTCGCACACTTTATCAGTATTATGAATTTGAACTTTATGAAACTTTGTCAGATGTCTCACAAGATTGCTTTCAAGAGCAAAATTTTTATCACAAATTTCACATAAATAAGATTTTCCATTTGAGCGAGTCTGAGCATTGGGTTGTTCGCTACAACTATTGTCGGAAAATTTATCTTTACGTAATTCATGGGAACAAATTTCTTTCTCTAGATTAACAGCTGATGGATTTTTCAAGTCATGGACAGAGTTTTTGTACACTTCTTTATCAGTATTATGAATTTGGATTTTATGAAACTTTGTCAGATGTCTCACAAGATTGCTTTCAAGAGCAAAATTTTTATCACAAATTTCACATAAATAAGATTTTCCATTTGAGTGAGTCTGAGCATCAGGTTGTTCGCTACAACTATTGTCGGAAAATTGCTCTTTACGTAATTCATGTGAGCTAATTTCTTCCTCTAGAAACAGCTGACAGATTTTTCAAGTCATGGACAGAGTTTTCGTGCACTTCTTTTCTTTATCAGTATTATGAATTTGGATTTGAACTTTATGAAACTTTGTCAGATGTCTCACAAGATTGCTTTCAAGAGCAAAATTTTTATCACAAATTTCACATAAATAAGATTTTCCATTTGAGCGAGTCTGAGCATTGGGTTGTTCGCTACAACTATTGTCGGAAAATTTATCTTTACGTAATTCATGGGAACAAATTTCTTTCTCTAGATTAACAGCTGATGGATTTTTCAAGTCATGGACAGAGTTTTTGTACACTTCTTTATCAGTATTATGAATTTGGATTTTATGAAACTTTGTCAGATGTCTCACAAGATTGCTTTCAAGAGCAAAATTTTTATCACAAATTTCACATAAATAAGATTTTCCATTTGAGTGAGTCTGAGCATCAGGTTGTTCGCTACAACTATTGTCGGAAAATTGCTCTTTACGTAATTCATGTGAGCTAATTTCTTCCTCTAGAGTCTAGATGAACAGCTGACAGATTTTTCAAGTCATGGACAGAGTTTTCGTGCACTTCTTTTCTTTATCAGTATTATGAATTTGGATTTGAACTTTATGAAACTTTGTCAGATGTCTCACAAGATTGCTTTCAAGAGCAAAATTTTTATCACAAATTTCACATAAATAAGATTTTTCATTTAAGTAAGTCTGAGCATGGGACTTGAGATAATTTATATGCAAAAAGCTCTTGTTGCAGAATTCACTGGTGTGAAGTTCTTTCTTAGCTTTACGAGTGAAAGACATACTAGTAATGTCACAAAGCTAATAATTAATTTCAAGAATATGACAGCTAAAATATCTCATAAAACTAACTATCCAAATTCCTAAACTAATTTATTGAAATTAGAGTAATTATTATTCAACATTTTCAATAAAAATGTCGGATAAAAAATTGAAGGACCAGTCTTTGTATCAACAAAAATTGTTGATATCACAAAAAAGTCAGTGTATGGAATATTATCTGAAAGATACGGATTCTGAATCAAGGTTTAATTAATATTGATCAGAGGTTTAAAGCATCAAAGAAATAATGGTATATTAAAGGTGTAAAAGTTAGGACTTGGGGCACATTTCGGATCACAAAAAAATCTTCTGCTATTCTGCAACCAAAAACTAAGTATAACGCACAGTATTCAAAGAAAGTAATAAAAGTTTTTACAAAATGTTAATAATTATTATTGATATGAACATAAAATATTATCTAAAAATGAAAAATTTTTGGAATATAAAATGTTGGTTGGTTGAATAGCTGGTTTTCTGCTCCGCCAGCGCGGTGCGGAATGCTGAATATAACGAGGCGATAATTCTCGAATGTGCCAATTCTCATTCGACAGTAGCGCCATCTGTTGAAATTAGTGGAAACCAATT
This sequence comes from Oedothorax gibbosus, assembly GCA_019343175.1. Classification (NCBI taxonomy): domain Eukaryota; kingdom Metazoa; phylum Arthropoda; class Arachnida; order Araneae; family Linyphiidae; genus Oedothorax; species Oedothorax gibbosus. The sequence continues at coordinate 8,023 of JAFNEN010001662.1, read as the reverse complement.
AATGGAATATCGGTTTGGTTTCGAATTCGTTTTTTGAACTAATTAGCCTGGCCGAACTTTTAGTGCTTAGTCTTATTGAAGATTTTTTTTTTTCATCAAGTTCATATTTTTGGAGTCTTATATTTGATTTTCATTTGGGTAAACTCAAAAAAAAAGTTTGTCTTACCTTACATGAATGGACAATTCCCACATTTATTTTTTATTTTTTTATTCGACGTAAATAGGTGAGACAAAATACGTGCCGAAAAATTTTTGCTCTCCGATGCGTAGTTATTTTTTTATTTGAGTTAAAAGTTAGGCTTTTAAAAAGCGCGCGAAAATCAGTACGTTCCGCGGGGAATCGACTGTGACGTACATGTACATAACACGTGACCAAAGCTCCTCAGTTGCATATAGCGATAAGCGGGATATTTTACAAATCGTTTCGCAAAACTTTCGATTTTCGTTTTATTTAATGCAGTAAGTTTGTATTTATTACTTAATAAAGGCATATTGCTACTGCTTAGTCCCCGAGTGTCGTAATACGTCTACAACTGTCCCAAAAAATATATATTTTCACTTACCAACAGAATCGTTACAGCGAAAACGATGGATTTCAGTCATGCGACGTGATCCAAAAAAAGAACCAGTATTTAATAGGATTATGGACTGACTTAATTATTCTTTAAAAGTAAATTTACAGGTACCGCATGGCAAAAAAAGGCAGAGCCATAAAGGCACAATAATTAGATTAAGTTTTTTTAAGTAGTCTATCTACGGATAACCTGTCAAATGTAGCAACTTGAGATAGCTCAAAACATTGTTAATAATGTTTACTTACAGACTTCCACGTTAATATATTACTATTTTTAGAAAAGTTCAGTATTTTTCAAATTTTTTCCTTTTATTCCGATGGTTAAAAGTTGCGCAAACAAAATATGTCACGCTTTTTACACGTTCAGACGAAACCATGCAATTTTCGGAAAATTCAGAACGACGACTTTTTGCTTTCTACAGTATACCTTTATTTATATTATTTTAATGTATGACCCTAGTTAAAAGAGTAATACTAAAATCCTACGAATAAGTTATGATATTTCATCTGACAAGGAAAGTTGTGTTTTGTAAAAACGATTATTTGTTATGAATGACCTGTGGAATTAGAACATCTTTCAACAGCACAAAATACTATTAAAACTTTATCAATAATAACACAATTCGAAAGATAAAAAAAGAAATAACTTTACCTTTTACTCCACGTATTTCGGCATTTATGAAGATATTCGGAGCAATTTTGTTTTCTCTAAAAAACCATCAGTATTCAACATGGGGCAGTATTGAAGGGCGCATTGAAAGCCTAAACACTCGTTTGGAGAACGGGAAAATTGTTTTTCTCTAAAAAAACATCAGTTCTAGCCATTTGTAATGAGAGTTTAAAAAATTAGAAATTTAAATAATTCATGAAAACTTAAAAAATGCAAGTAAATTTTCCAGGATAACTTTAAAACGATGAGCTTCCTGGGTGAAATAAAAAAAAGCTTGGAAAAAAAACATTTAGCTTCTGCCGAGAGAGGGGATTTGAACCCGGGACCTATTGATTACGAATCGCTTATGCTACCGCTAAGCTACGACGTCCGTGAAGGTCCGAACCCAAACTGCAAATAAGCCTCAACCCTTCGCAGTTATACTACCCGTACGCGTAATGCGTGTACAGTGCCCGTGCACTTAAACACTCCGTACTTTTTTACTGTAGCTCACATTTTAAAATCCATGCACAGTTCTCGAACAAATAGTTCTAAAAACAAACTATAAAAGTTTGGTGGAGTTATTCTCAAAATTGAAAGAGGAGTAAGGTTTAAAAATGTTCAAAATTTTGACTTAAAAAAATGAAAAACTACTTGTAAACATTTGTTTTTATCTCTGGAAAATGTTTATTTAGGGTAAACATTATATAAAATCACTATAATTTACAAGTTTATGTTATTATTACTAAAAATGTTTTGGGTACCGTATCCCCTTAAAATATATATTTAAAAAAATTTTTAAAAAAAATAACTTATGATTAAATGAATATTAAAGAAAATAAAGAAGAATAGAAAATTAACGCAAAAGATAAGAAAGTTATAAAGCAATGAACCGTAAAAAAGCATGGGAGAAACGAAAAATCGCAATGACTGAAATAGTAAACAAACGCTACATAGTGTACATGTACGTCACAATCGCTCAGCCAATAGCAGAACGATTCAAACAAGAACTAAAAATTGACGATTTTTAACAATGAATATTTAATAACACAATTTTTTGTGTACATTTTAACCAAGATATTTGAAATCAGCGTTGTTTATTTTATCGAAAAAATGTATTTTTAGTAGTTTTTAAAAAATATGGGAATTGTCCATTGTGTTGAATGAATGTATGTTACTAAAAGCTAAATATACTGTTGAAAAGTAAATTTTATTTGAAATAATAAAATTGAAATATAATTAAAGGATCTTAAAATACTTGTGTTTCAACCTTAAAAGTCCAATTTTTTTAAGAAATGAAATAATCTCTTCCACTAATAATAAATCCATTATCCCTATTTATTATTTTAACTTTAACACAGCTAGATTTAATTAATGAAATTTGTATTTAATATAAGAATTAGTTCTTTATATGTCTCAAAAAAGAAACATGCTAGTAAATCTCACTTTATTTATTAGAATTTAAAAAAATAACTATATGCAAAAACAAATTTCTTAAGTACAAAAGAAAAATAGTTTTATTATAAGGTTTATATAAAACAATTATAATCAGTAACATAATAAGTTGCACATATTATCAGCATTTTATATAGAGTTGGGTAATTCTTTATAAATAAAACAAATTACAACACCGTATATTGTGTTCTCTCTCAAATACATTTTTTTTATGCACGAGTGTATGCTTTTAGGTATCTTAAAACAAAAAAGATCTGAATTAACTAACATAAGTCAACTTTCTGACATATTTACAATGAACTTTAGGCTTCAATTTTTGTATAATGTATTATGCTGGTTAGACTAAGAAAAAAAAAAAGAAAGTTGCAATTGTGGACACATTGAAAATTGGCAAAGCTTAAATCTAAACAATCTATATACTCTGCCCATTTGATGATGGAGTAAGATGGTGCAAAAAAATAGAATAAAAAATTAGTAATATAAATTTTGTAGCTATATGTTTGCAGATACATTCAGGGCCGTCGCTAACAAAAAATCGACTAGGGGGCGTTTAGCACACTTTTGCCGAATAAATAATAAATTTATTTTTTTTTTAATTTTCATAAATTTTAAAAATTAAAATTTAATTACTTTTAATTAAACTTTTAGTAATTAAAAATTATTAATTGCCTTTAATTTAAAATTTTATAATTAAAACCTACTACTACTTTTGATAAAAATGTAATTGCTTTTACAAAATTACGTATTTTTAATGCCTGCATTTTACATACTTCTTCATTCTACATAAAACTTATTTTACATCAATATGTGAATCAATTAGTTAATGTAATTCTATTATTAACTACTATTTTATGATAATTAATTAATAATGACAATTTTTATTTAATATAAAAACTTTTTTTATTATTTACTGTGTGTGTAAATTAAATTGGTGATTATTTATTATAATTTATTTTTTAATATAAACTATGGGGATTTAGTGTTATAATATTATTTAAGAGTAATTAGTTAAATAAATAATTAATTGATATTTTATATATTTTCAATAGAAACAATGAGAATATCTACAGAATTGTACAAAACAAAAATTAATTGACTTCATCACTTCATGAAATTAAGGAAAAGTATCTTTGACGCGCAATTTAGATGTAAAATTTACATTTGTCATTTTCTATTTATAATTATAAAATTATATACTTTTTTTTATTATTTAGATTCTTTTAAAGTACAAGTACATTTTTTTTAAATATTGTAATTTAACTCCCATAAATGATACGTTTAATTAGATAAGTAACTTATAAAATAAATAATAGTAAATAAATAGTAATAAAAAATAGTAATAAATAATATAAATAATCATAAAAATTAGTAATTTCAAACCTCATTTACAACGAACAATCCAAGTTTCCTTCTTGATATGCTTGCTTGGTTGAAGAAGCATTATTTTTTTCCGATGCTCTTGTTCATTTTTTTGTGTTAGCCGCAACATTCGTAAAGTATAAATCAATAGTGTTTGATTTTCTTTTAGTTCCAATTTCAGTTTTAGAAAACAAGTAAAAAAAATAAAGGCAGCTGGAGTTGAGTGATTGTTTTGAATAATGATAATCATACGAGCAATCATCGCGTCGACGAAATAAAACAAAAACAGTGGAAAGGATGCGTCTTGTCTCTCAAACTCCGCTTAAAAAAGTAAGTTAACAAAAATAAAGGTACAAGATTTCTCGAGATCACGTGACCTCCGCCAAGTGGCCTATGAAAGTATTGAAATTGAAGGACAAAATTAGCAAGCAGTTTAACAACAAAAGGCAACTACCCAATTGGACCCAATGTACGCCCCCTTATGTGAACCGACCCGTGTCGCCATGTGTGGTCATCAGCTCATCACTACTTTTATCGCTAAGAAAAAATCACACGTCTGCATGGACGTCTGCGTAAACTTACAACAAAAGGCTGAGATGTTGAGATTCCGACATAGCAAATATCTTGAAAGCTTCGTCTACGATCGGCGGTTTCTTGAAAGCCCTTTTACTTTCCCTTTTCGGAACAATAAAAAAATTTCTGAAAACTATACGAATTGATGATACTTTGGATCTTTTCCCACAGAAAATAACAATTGTAGGAGTAACTCTAGAACGCTTGTCTAGACACCTTTTGTGTTTTGGGAAACACCAACCCACAATCCCAATGAGGCTGTAAAGTCATTTAGAATCCTATATCCAGACTTAGAGTGGTGGGGACAAGTCTTCCCCGAAGCCTTATTCTTCAGGGTCCTGGCCAGGGTACCCTTTGTAGAAATACGACGATGCATCTTTCAAGTTTGGGGAAGATGAAAGGGGGGACAATTTGTTGGACCAATTGGGACCACCCCCTACTCTCAAGCGCGTCATGTCTTTTGTCTGAGTGGTGTAAGCTTTTTGGTGTTCCAGGAGAGATTTTTAAGTTTCTATCTGTGGACTAGGGTGTAAACGTTGTAATTGCCATTTGCTGATATGATAGCTGATTATTTATCTACTATTTCGGGGGCCTATGCGAAAGCTATCCCAAAATCATCATTTTTAATTAATCATTAATGGATATTTTAGACGTTAGTTCTCAATTTTTGACATTTTAATTCCTGCCCAATTTAATACTTATAAAATTAATATAAATTAATTTACCACTACATATTCGATTCAATAAATTTAAAATGGATATTAGATAAAATTATTAGTAATTGAATAACTAAATTAACAATACTTGTTAACGAGAAACGTGAGAAAGATGCTTCTAGATACTGCTTGAGTGGTTGAGTAGAGTTATAACGTTATATCACTTTCAATATAGTTGCGTTTTTTTTTTCACAGATCTCCAAATTGGTACATTTGACAAACTTTTAATAATATCCCTATCAATCTGTTATGATTAAATTATTCCCAATTATTCATAAAATTTATACATTAGTGATGTTCATTACATATATTGTGAATATTTTCATTTATATTCATTTTTTTTCATTTATTTTCATTTCTATTGATATTTTAAACCATAGCGAGGAGAACCACTGATATAATGAGAACTCGGCTCACTTGAAGCAGAGAACACCGAAGTCCAGATCAAGCCTTCAAATTACCTTATTATTGAAAAAAAAAACTGGATTGAAATGAGCAGCAAACATTCAAATCCCAATATCTCCAACTTTGACTTAAGCCACTTTTATTTATATGGTTCGCGAAGCTAACTAAATCCTGTATGTTAAGGTTTGAGTGCAAAGTGGCTTAGGTTAAAGGTTGAGATAATTGGGTTTTAAAAGTTTGCTTTCCCTTCAAAAATAAAACCTCAAATATCAATACTTTTTATACAAAAAATGTCATTTCTTTCAAAGTTTAATATTTTCAAAACAAAATTTATTTCGGGAAAAAATGTTTTTATCTAGAATAAGTGTGAATCTCATGGGGAGAGGCTAAGGGGGCCATAAATCCGACTCTGGATATCCTCACATGAAATAATAAAATAAATAGAGGCCATCTATTATCATCTGTAAGACGTGTAATTTTAAATAACTTGAAAGCATTGTGAATATTAATAAACAAATATCAATAAGCATTTGTGCTATACTGTTTAAATTATCTATTAATGTCTTACTAATTATTATTAAAATATAAATGCCAGCTGCCACCATTTCTAAAAATTTAAACGAAAGACTCTATGGTTTGTCATTAGTTTTGCTAGTCGGCATTTGCGTTGTGTTCGGATTTTGATGTGTGCACACATTTCACTAAAAAATTTCACAGTTCGGAATTAAAATAAAAATGACAAAGGTTTATAAAATTTGCCGAATGACTTTATGGTTTGTCAAGAGTTTTGTAAGTCCGGCATTTGCGTTGTGCTCGGATTTTAATTTGTTTCACAAACAATTTCACAATTAGGTAATCTGTATCCAAATAAAAATGAACAAATGTTTATAAAATTTGCCGAATGACTTTAGGGTTTGACAGGAGTTTTGTGAGTCGGCATTTGCGTTAGGTCCCGATTTTAATCGGTGTAACCATTCCACTAAATAATTTCACTGTTCGGAATTTAAATAAAATTGATAAACATTTCAATTTGCCAAATGACTTTATGGTTTGTCAGGAGTTTTGTGAGTCGGCATTTGCGTTGTGTCCGGATTTTGATCTGAGCACACATTCACTAAAAACTTTCGCAGTTCGGAATTAAAATAAAAATGACAAATGTTTATAAAATTTGCCGAATGACTGTTTTGTCAGAAGTTTTGTGAGTCCGGCAGTTGCGTTGTGTCCGGAGTTTTGGCCTGTTGCACATTTCCCCTAAAACTTTCAAACTTCGGTTTTCAAAATAAAAAAGACAAACAAAATTTTTAAAATTTGCCGAATGACCATTTGGAAAAAAAAAAATGGGGGGGGGGGGGGCGAAAACGCCCCCTTCGCCCCCCCCCCTCCGACGGCCCTGGATACATAGTTTGTTTACCTTAAAAAACCTTTTAAAAAAACCAAGACAAAAGTTTTTGTCAATTTTTTGCCAAAGGACAAATTGATAATTTTAATTTTATAAGTTTTGATATTTAATATTATTTGAACCCTTCATGTCAGTTTTGCTTTTTTTTTATTTAATAATTTTTTTTTTTAACAAATTTTAATTTTGGGTGGTGATAATAACTCTAAAGGTAAAATATTCTCAAATTGACTTCATTTTGGAAATGTCTCTCTAAAAAAGGATTACAAAATCTACAGAAATTGGGGATGCAAAAGAACAGTTTTTTTTCTAGACTCAAAAGGGGGTTTTCTGTTCTTTTTATTGATTTTTTTTTTGTTTTCCAGTTGTTTTAATTTTTTCAATGCCTGTAGTAGGATTGTGGTAAAATATTTTCCCAAAAACTCGCACGTTTTCAAAATCGTTTTTGGAATTTCAATTTTTAATGTTTTTTCTGGTTTAAAAATAAAGGTTTTTGCTTTTAAATCTAATTGCCCCTCTTACATACTTTGGAAAAACGTTTTTCCTGTTAAAAAACAATTCCAAAGGGAAATACACATAACCTTATTTAAGGGACACAAAAAAGTTGTCAAGTAAATTGACACTTTCTGAAACATAGCCCCCTACAATAAATGCCTCCAAGCTCGATCAAAATTTGGGAAACGTGAGAAAAGTATCAATAGGATGGCGCCATGGCCCAAAAAAAACAATTGCCGGGACATGTGTTGTTTGTTTTAAACCCGTTCGCTGTGATTTTGATAAAAATTTTGGTTAAAAAGATTTTCCCCCAAATTTTATATATTTTTTTTTTTAAATTTTATAAAGCAAAAAAAATAATGGCTAGTTTTTTTCATTAACTATCCGATAAGTCAAAGAAA